>ARYC01008416.1:0-13384 GCA_000711775.1 Oxytricha trifallax
ACCTAACCCCAATAAGACCCCAACTATACCCTACAAATCAAAGCACTTATAAACCTCATTAAGGGGTTTTGGGGTTTTGAATCTCTTGTCGTAAAAACTTCCTGTCATATTATCACTGAGTGGGTCTTCAGCAGACATTTACTGTTATTTTTGTTGCCTTTACTCATATTTCTGACTTAAGGTTGTTTGCAGCTTCGAGAATTTAATATAATTTTCATTTTCTAAGAAGACTTTTCGCAGTTGGATAACTGGGCCACTGTGTCTTGAGATCCGCCGATAATCAAAACATGTCAGAATTGTCCTTTGTTTTCCAGTCGACCTACCCTCTAAATTATTTGTTGTGTTTAACGCTTTTAGAAGAAATCAAAAATACTTAGTATAGCCCACCATTATCTTCGATATTCTTGCTCGTTTAGAGATCTGTCTCTCTTCCTTAAATATCACCTAATAGCAGAACACCAAACCTCTTATTACTATTTTTCACATTGAATCTCCCCTCTAAGTAATCATCTGCTTTTAAGCACTTTACACCCCTCATGCTATAAAATGGGGCTCTCTGAATCTTTTGAATAATTGCTATATAATTTTTAAGCTCCAGAGCCACTAAAATTGCGGGGGTAAGAATGGTTTACTTCCTTCAAAGCTCGTGTAGGTATTTGCAATACTTTTGCTAGCAGGAGTTAAATAAAAAATTCTAGAGCTAGATTTTCTTGTATGATTTTAAATAATTTAATTTAGGAAATTTTAATTCTTTAGCCCCAAATGCAATTATTTTACATTTTATCTCTTTTTAAGTTAACGAGGACCCTGGTTACCAAATAAGCTACTTGCTGCTCCTTAAATATCAATCAAATCTGACATTGCCGTTTGAATCCCTTCAAAAATTAACCAGTCATATTCTTCTATAATCAGTGTTGAATCTTTTAGAAATTACTTAAACTTGGACCCAGTAATCTGTGTTTCAAAATACCGTTGAGTCATATAGGATACAACCAGTTTAGCCACGTAATAATTGTAATTAACGTTGAGATTGTTCTAAAGAATAATATTCTCGAATCTTTTTTATCCCTGAGAATTAAGTATTCATTTTTCCCTTGTATAATGGGGCTTCTCTGATTTGATTTGCAAGCATCACAGCTATCTTGGCACAGAGCAGTGTTTTGACGTTTCCAATGTCAATATTCAAGAACAAGTACTTTTCCTGAGAGCAATTTCCGTAACTTAGGCAGAGCTTTTACAAATATAGAAAGTTGAATCGCTGTTGTTTTTCAAGCAATTTTATTTGATTTTTTTGTTTTGTAACATTCTCTTGCATGTCGCAGCAAAACTAATAAATAAAGATAATCAGGCTTGTTACCTTTGTTATTTTTCTTTAATTTCCAACCATTTTGTAAAATTGCTAGCAGAAGAGATCCTCTATCTACTTTGGATTTTTGAGAATCTGTTTTAAGCAATTTTAGTTTCCATGATTAGGTTTGTTATGATGTCAAGACTATTTTTAATACCCTTTTTAATCTGAATAAAAGTAATTTGCTTCACAAATTGACAATTAGAGAAATTTTGAATATTTAAGTAGTAGTACTTAATAATCAACAATTAAGAATTCTTATAATTATTTATTAGAAATATTAATTAATTTGACGAGCTTAGTCGAAATTGATTTTTTTGACTTAGCTCGTATAAATAAATTAGTTTTACTTTTTATTAATATTAACTTTCATTTAATTATACCTAATTAGATTATTTAAGAGTAATAGTTTTAGCCAATAATCATAGTATAATTATACATTTAACAATTTTAATTGGTTACTTTATTGATAAGATTTAATATAAGTTTAGATCTTAAAAAGGATTTTACTTTTAATTAAAACCATATTTCACTATTTATTACAACTATTTATTCCCTATGACTATTTTAATAAGCATAACTATTTTTAATATTATATGAATAATATAAGTTAATTATCACTTATTTTGATTATTTAATCATTCTTTGGAAAATCTAAGTAATTTCTCTAAATGTCTGAAACTTTGCTAACCCAGTTTGTATTTTTTTCTTTTAATTTCTCTGATATTAAGCTATCAGTAAAGAAAAATCCTCTTGATCCATGTATTCCCACTTTTAAACAAATAAAGCCCCATAGATCAATTAAGACATGAGAATTGGGGTTAAGAACAATTAAATTAAGAATTAATTATTATTGGCATATAATTATAATGTTTGGGCTAATTATTAAAACTATTGGCTCGATTAATTGTCCTTATAAAATAATCCAATCAGGGTATGTTAATTTGATTTTAGCCCAATTATTTATATTATTAGCCAATTATAATTAATTTTTAATCTAATTGTTCTTAACTCCTATCTTCGCTTCTTAATTGATCTATGGGGTTTTATCTCCTTGATACTATTTATCATCAAATTTTATACTTTATAAGTTTTAGACTAGCTGTGGGCACATATTTGAACAAAGTCTCCAACAACATTCATTGGAATCTCTCTAATTAATCTCAAGCCTTTAATATGTCTCATTACTTAATTGAAAATTTTATTCAAGCATTGCAGAGTGTTTGGCAAGAGTCTGTTAACTTAGGCGTCAACTTTCAACAGCGAGAATGTTTTAACCATCAATGGAATGATACCAATGTTTTTGCTGTTTAGCAATACCAACTCTTCTTGTAACTATGAGAACGACTTTACTTCATTGTTAAATATATAGTTTGCCAGCCCCAACGTTTACTCTGAGTTGGGTCTTTATAGAAGCAATATCATAGAGTTATTTCGTAAATCTTAATCAATTATTATCGTCTCGTTCCAATAGTATAGCAAAGAGTAAACAAATAGCCTCGTTTTTATCTTGAGGTCCATCTTTGAGTTCTAGTTCATTTCGTGCATGAGGTTAAACATTCCGTCGCAAAAGTTTGAGGAATACATGGTTTGAAGTTAATTAAGAATTCTAGGAGACTTTGGCTGTTTCTTGAACAAATTTCCTCAATGAAATGTTATCTCTCTGGTGGATTTAAAAGCATGCATTCTCGTAGGTAGTTTGAAGTAAGCTCGGATTATATTTTGACTCCATAGTTAGATTAAGAGGTAAGAGAGGTTAATTGGCTGAATGCGCCACTCTTGTTTGTGTAGAAGGGTATATATTATTATAACGGCTAGCTTATTCATCTCTTACTTTTCTAGGTATATCTAATCCATTTACTGAGTAGGCATTGACAGATTTTGAGAAATAATTTGATGTTTTGTTCAGGATATATTTTCTGATTCAGCGAGGCAGATCTTTTGAGTCTGTAATAATCTTAAACTCGTCAAGTTCTAGCAACTTTTCTCTATTGTAATTGTGTTAAGGAGGAATGAGTTTCGCCTTATCTATAAGATGTGGATGCTCAGCGTCTTTTTAAATAGATTTCCTCCTCTCCTCTTTAAGTTATCATCCGTATCTTCTTCGTTGTTATCGAAACCTTGGACACTGGGGCATCAAATAAATTTTCTTTTTTGGAAATTGGTTTGATGTTTGATCGTTCAACAATCAAGTCACCATTTAAGTCTTCAATTGACTTTGTGGATTTTGAGCTTTAGTCTTGCTTACTCATTTATATTTGCGCTTTTTTTTTATTGACGTAGGGAATTATCTTATTTTAGATTATTAATTTTAATTAAGATTCTTAATTAAAACTTAAATAGTTCTTATTCATTTTACCCACTCTTTATAACAAAATACTCTGAAAATTGATAATGCAGAAATGTCACCCGCCTAGAGATGAGCAGGAGGTCCAAGAAGTTGTCAACAGCTAGTGATGACAAGGATTAATCTGCCTGCAAATTTTTAGAAGCTATATTAATTGATAGAAGACCATCAATTACCAACAGATTGGCAAAAAAGCTGCAAAATTCGGGGGCTTTTCTTAATTTAAAATTAACAATCCCTCTTTTATTTTCTGATTAGAAAATATGCCCATTTTTAATTATTTAAATTATAATATTATTTAGAGTCCGTTGCTAAGTTAGGTCAACTTAGCAACGCGTTGCTTAGTTATCAAAACTTAGCAACGGATTTATATATTAATTTTAATTATGTTTGTTTAATATAGTATATCTTAAAAACCATCATTACATAATCGTTTTAAGTTTAATATAAACAACAATATTTTTAACATTTACTCAGTATTATAACTTATTTAAAAGAATGCAGTGATTCCTATATAACTATTAAAATTTTAAATTAACCTCACTTAATATATTCTTTAATTTCTTTTTAGATTTATTATATTTAAATGGAATTTTAGAAACATATTCTAAGCATCCTTAATAGTATTTTTAGTGGATAAAAATTTTTTATTGTAGCAACTCATGAATCACTTTTTACACTTAATAGATTATTATATTTCTATATAGAATCATCAAAAGTGTAAAAGTGATAATATAAATCCTGAATATTACATTAAACTTAATTTATAGGATTTCATATAATAAATTGTGCAACATTAGGTTTTTTAGAGGGAGTAAAAAAATATATTGACATATGAAATAATTTAGGAATATTCATGACTGTGTTATCAAACTTGAATTATCAGTATTACATAGATTAAATTTTTTAATCTATTCAAAACAAGCTTGTTATTTAATTGTGCATTATCTTATTAATATATAAATAATATTTTTAATTGTATACTTTTAAAAAAATTGTCAAAATAGCAATTTTAACAGATTTTTAGATCAGTGAATGATTAAGATGACTTAAATTAGGAGGGAAATTTAATAATAAAATTTAAGAAGCTGTCTCCAATAGTAAGTATGGATCATCCAACTCCATGAACATACTAAAAAAGCACTAAAGGTTTTATCAACCCTAATGAAATTACTAAGTCATTCCTAGGGGAGCTTACTCAGATTTGAAAGTACAATCAAAGACATTCCCATTTTAGTTAATATAACTTCAATAATCTCACTTCTAGAACGAATAAATTATATATAAAAAAAAACTAGTTTGTAAAAACTCAGGTAAAGTCATGGGGTTCGGCTTAGACTAGTAGTCTGTGAAAATATTAATAAGTTTTTCATAATATTTATACAAAATTCTCTTGTTGCTAGCTAAACTATAAATACATTCAAATTGTAGATTAATTTTGCATTCAATTTATTTTTTTAAAATTTACCAAGTTACAAATATAATTATAATATATAACAGTTAACAAATTTGTAGTAACATTTCTTGGATTTTGAAACCAAAAGTATCAATTTTTAAAGGCAACTAGAGTAAAACTAATTCTATAAGTATGTTCCATCTTTGATTATTTATTTAGACTGGCTAGTCACTTTCACTAAAACACTTTAAAGCAAATTCTAAGTTTTCCCTTTAAATATAGTTTGAGGGTATTAAAGTTAGAAGTGGATCATTATGTCGAGAATTCAAAGTTTAATTTATAATGTTTTTTTTAGGAATAATTAACATATTGATATTAATTATTTTTATTAGCTCCTTTTAATCAAATTTAATTTGTTTATTTCTAGTTGAATTTAGTTTAGTATAGGTTTTGTATTCTTTCAAAAATAATCACACACCAAAAATTCCCTATTTTAAAAAAGTAAAGTATCAATTCAATTACGCAAAATGTGGAAGTCCTTCTTTCTGAAACTCTGGAATCTGCTTCTCAGAATAAATTTTGTATATTTAAAAATATATGTTTAATTAAATAATTTAAGTTAAATATTAAATTTAATGCAAATGTTATGACTTTTAAGAGTAAGTCTATTTACTTTAAATCGATAGAGACTTTCCTTTATTAGAAATAATGTTCCTAGTGTAAAATCTACTCGCCTGATTTTATAATTCAATCTTTTATCAAGCTAATTTTATTTTTAGAGTTTGTTAAACAGAAAGTGCAAACAATAGACATTACAAACAATAATATATCCATTTATAGACAAAGTTGGAATTACTCCTTCAAACTATTACTTTGCTAAAATTATTTATTAAAATAGCAGTAAAACTGTCGAGCTGGTAATCAGAATTAAAATATGGTTGCAAGTTCAAACAATAATCATCAAAGAAAGACAAAGTCCACTCAACTTTATTAAATATACTATATGCTACTATTTGAAATAATTAGTGATATTTTATTTATAGAGTAACATATTTATAGAGGAACAATATGACTTTATTTATTGATTAAGCTGTTTTATTTGAAAAATAGCGTAAAACAAATGGATATACTATAACCGAAATCGACACTATTTGAAATTTTAATGTATTCCAATCATATATTAAAGCTAGTCAAGTTAAAGTCGGTGCCCATCATCTAATTCAAAACTATAGTCAATTAATTATCATAATGCTACCAGAAATAAACTCTACAACGATTTGTCTCATTATTAGCTTAATTCTATATTTTATATATTTTATTAATTAAATAAAACTGATATACAAATATTACTTATTTTATGATAAGTCATTAAATATTTTTACGAGTAATTAATTATGATTAATACAATTAATTTTTTTTAATTAGTCTATTCATAATTAATTATGAAAGCTAATATCAATTTTTTACTCTATTTTATTACTAAATAAAAACAGTATATCAATCAATTTGGTTTTATTGTCAAAATATATAGTTTTCATTTTACTATTCCTCATTTAAATATAAGCGTCTAAATTCTGTAAAATCATTTTTAATATTAAATAAACTTTTTACTTAATTCTGTTTTTAGTAATTTAAGTTTTCGCTTCTAAATTTTTGAATTCTGAAATTTAAAAATTAAAAAAGTATTAATTACTAATTACTTCTTTAAAGGTTGAAAATATAGAATTATTAAAATAAGTCGAAAACTTTAAGTAAAATTGAAATTTATAATTTAAATAAGGAAAACTAAACATAGTGGAGATGGTGAGACTGGTTACTCAATAAAATTTGTAAGTTACAAAAAACATATCTAAAAAATTTATATTTCAGCAATAGGTATCCTCCAGAGTGGTGTAAGCAGCAGATGATAATTTCGATAGACAAGAGTTTAGCAATACATATTCAAGCACTGGAACGTTAAATAGAATATTGCAGGAAAATAACAATAATAAGATATTATTTCTGTTCTTGGTAATACTAATACTTATAAGTCTAATCATTTTTCATTTTATATTAAAGTTTTCCTCTTATTTTTCATAAATGCTAATTTTTTAAAAATTATATTTGAAATTAATCATGAGTAAAGCATATCGTCATAATTTCAGGAAATTATATCAAGAAAGAAATAATGGAAACAATAACAAGATAAATCAAGAAAGTACTATTAATTGAAAAAAAAAGTATTTTATTAAATCATAAGCGTCGTTGAATTAAAGAGATTGAAAGAAGCTTTAGAGCGTCTCACTGAAAAACATATAAATGTAAATTAAAAATGATTTTGCGTATATTGCATGAGTACAGGGTATCTTCACAATGCCCTTTGTATCTTTTATCAATATCAAAATTGTCTTAATTTATTTCTCTAGATTTACATTAACCTTAGACGGTTTATATAAAAACTAAGGCTTTATCTTAAAATTATAATCTTTAAAGCCATTTTTTACTTATTGAGGCAATTATTTTAATTTGCATATAGTATAGTTAAATAGTTATAAATTGAATAGTTTAATAATTTTATATAATTCAATATTTATATCGATTTTTAGTATCAAATTAATTATTTATGATTAATCTCAGTTTTATTTTTTTAGTAAGATTGTTTTGATTAATTTATAAATACTTATTTATTTAGTTGTATACACAGAAAATGAATTAAGATAAGTAGATAAAATTAAATCAAACTCTTAGAATAATTTTGATTCACTTTGGCTGTAGTTCACTATTCTTTTTCTTCACTTTCTGAGCTATATATTAAACTGCAGCTGGTGTCTAAAATTTTTCATTCTTCACTACTATTCATTTTCATTTCCCGAAGTTCTTAAATCTCTTAATTTTTAAGAATGGTTCATTTTATTACAAGAACAAAGCTTTTAATCAAATCTTTGGTCTCCATATTTTTATTTGCTCTCGCCTTATCTTGATTATTTTTCATTTTTCTGTTAGGCTTTAATGTTCTCGCTGAACTATTCTTAATTCTATTCATGGTGATGGTCTAGAAATGCATCTTTAAAATTTTTTTGACTAGTCATCACAAATATCAATCTGAGCAAGGTTTATCATCTCTATATCCATCTCGTCATCATTTCGTGATAATAAATTTCGTTCCTCTCTAATTGTTGAATTTTATTTCTGTATCTTTATTTTTCCCCTATTTTTCGATTTACATTCTCATTAACATAATCTCTATGTTGTCAATGAGATAGTATATTTGCATACTCAATTAGTCATTGGTAAATATTTGAAGGATTGGTTCTTCTGGGATGTCGAAGGCCAGGTGTAATTAAAAAGATTCCTAGTAGTCAGTAATCTTCTGGGTCAATTTTCTGATTGGTCTTTTATTTTTTGTTGATTATAGTAATTTTTAATTCTTTTTACATTGAAACAATCATCTCCTAGGTTGTTATAGGTGATTGTGATTTACTTCGAGCCTCACAACTTATTTCCACTTGTAGTATATCTATGTATTCCATGAGATTTTAGTTAATCTCATAATCATGAAGTTCTTAATTGTACTCTGACAGCATAGTGAATGATAAGAGCTGTAATGTAGTCTTGGTGATTCCAATATTTACAACTCTCGAGTTTTCACTTGATTGATCCAATGTATCTATTGAGTTGGTTGATTCCTCTGTCATTGATACTAATTTTGTGTTAGGATGACTTATGTTATTCGCCTTCCTTAAATTGAATTTATTCAAAAAGCTTCATCTCATATGTGACTTTCTGGCATAAATCTTCATGTTTTTACTATTTGTTGGTGTCTATCTAATTTTCTTTCTAGTTTCCATCCATATATCGTTATCTTGTGTTCCTCTCTTTTAAGCTTCTTACATGTCCTTGATTCATCACACAAGTACCACTTTATCTTGCTTTTAGTGCTTGGACATCATATCGCAATCATTTTTACTATTTCTAGGGATTACTTTTTCTTAGGGTGGGTAATATAAAAGAAGCCCTCGCACAAAACTTTCAAAAGATTGATCAAGTGTTTCATTTACATTTGGTCACTTTGAACGCACTGTGCACTTCTTAAATTATTGAACATTTCTCCAAACTCTCTAAATTTAATATTTTAATCTTCTATGATCAACATTTTTTAAAAAACAACATATAATTTGGTAATAAAGAGTTTTTTTTAAAGATATTATTCTAAATTATTATAAATACTTTGCTTTTATAATTATTATTTCTTCTAATTTTTCAGATCGCAAATACTTCTAAATATCATCTACCTTAATGAATAAATATTTCATAATTTATATCCACTATATTTTTATAAAAGTGGGTTTACATAAGAATTTACTAGTTTTGGTTTTGAACATAAGTGATAAGTTGAATAAACAGCAAAGTCAAATCTACTTTAATAAAATTTCCTAATCTTTGTCAAATTGTTTAAAAATATTATAATGTTTGACATCTCAATGCATTATATCATTATTATGCAATATTTTAATCCCATCATATATTTTTAACGAAGTAAAATAAATTTATTATTCAATAGACATTTTTTTCAATAATTATTTAAGCTAAAAAGTAAGTAATATCATCCTCATCTATTTTACTCATGATTATATTCATTGTATAATTGTTACTTTTGAGGAGAATTGCATTTTATATATATAATAAATTGTATTTTTATAATGTAAATAATTATTGCTGTAGTTATTTATTTAGAACTGAATTATATTCAATAAGTAATCCAGTTTATTGTGCTTCTCGAATTATAAAATAATTTTCAAAGTGTTAATTTTCATTTTCTATTTTGATAAATAGTTGTTAATAGAATCTCAAGTTATACTGTCTATAATTTTATTAAGTAAACGATTTGTTCTAGTATCTATTTATTCATGATATTATTACTAATTTTATCCTTGATCTTCTTCATATATCTAAGACTTAAAATTATAGAAATGGTCTATTCAATTTTTCTTTTTTAATAAAAGACTCTTCCAGTTGTAGAACTTCTTTATCACTCTAATTTAAAAATAATTTTAATTAATTAACTTGGTATATATAAACAAATACTTGACTTGTTTTTCGCTGTTCAAGTAAGGTCTAAGTTCACAGTTTATTATTTTACAATCAACTTTATATATTTTTTAGGGAACAATTAATATTTATTAGATAGTGTTGAGTGTCAAAACTGATAGTCTTTTTGAATAATGTTTGAGTACTTGATTTCTTACAAATTTTACTTCTAATTGATTTTATTGGATTAATTTTGTTTGAGTTTTTTTCTGCTAATTCCACCATTTGACAAATTTATTTTCTGTCACTTCATAGTCATCAAATTACTTACTTTCTTTACTATTTATAAATTACTGCTGCATGGATACTTTTAATGCTTATCAACTTTGATAATAGATTTGATGATAACAAAATATTAAGTTTGGTTTGTTATGCTTTTTTATTCAAAATAATAAATTTTATAAAATAATTATTATATTAAAATTAATTTCTAACTAATAAAAAGTTGCACTGGGTTAACTTAACCTAAAGTTTGAAACTGACTCTTATAATTATTATAATTTAAATTAATAATTAATATTTTTTATAAAAATCAAAAACAAATAAATAACAAAAATAACATATCACTTAACATTTAATAAAAGCTAAAAGTTACAGTAGAAAAGCCTTCTATAAATTTTATATTATATCATCATTAAACTCCTTATATTTAGTTAATAATTATATGATTTATTAATAAAAGATTCATTATTAAAAGCCAATTAATTTTTGCCAATTCTGTTTAGAAAATGCTTAAACTCCTGAATTAAGAGTTTTAATATTCATAATCACATTATTATAGTATTTAATCCACTTAAATGAAATTAAAAGGAATATTACTAGTGTTAAATTACAATTTAATAATTTTATTTAGATTTAAGACTAAATTATTTTGGATTGTCAAATGTTGAAGAAGTTTAATAGGGATATATTGGCTATAAATACTAGATTTATTAAATGAAAGAAAACATCAAAATAGAATTGGTTTAGTTTTCTAAATATCATTATAAATCTCAATTATATTTTATTTTTCTACATGTCTTCTTTAGAATAAAAATACAAGAATAAAATTATTTAAAGATTTTGAGCATGATGAAAAATTAAAAATTAAATAAATAGAAATCGTATTTATAGAGAAACCTCATTTATCCTTAACCCAAGATTTAAAACAAATAGAATTAAGTAAAAATGATAACAATGAGGAATTTTTATTTTTAATTTAAGGATTGTTGCTAATAATACAAATACTTATATATACAAAAAGGTATAAAATTAGTTCATTAAGTCTATTAGGACAACTCAATCCTTTAGGACGTCCAACTTTAAATGAAATTGTGAGTTTAAACGAAATTTAAAGGTTTCTCTTATATGGGAAAAACTTCTACATAAAACCCAAAATCTTCTGGCTTTAGGAATATCCAAATTTTCTGTTCAGTGATAAGATAATATTGCATAAACTTTATCTTTGTTTGCAATTATGAATTTCTCGAAGCATTGAGATGTGTTAAAGCACCAACTACAGTGAATCCTGCATGTTTTAGTAAAATTCAGCTTAATGCTCTCAGCAACTTCCTTATAACAATGCTTCTTAATGAGGTTCTAAGCAATCTCACTATTTTAGTCAACTACCCAAATAATGAGAATATTTCTCTCTTCACGAGGTGAATAGGTATGTTTAGGAATTGTCAATCAGAAATAGTAACAAATGGTAACTTATGCTTTATTCTCCAGACAGAGTCCATCATTACAAGACCATACAATCTTCCATACCGTTGTAAACAATCTTTAGCGTTGTCCTACTACTTTTTTATTTCATTATTATCTCCCTCGAAATTAATAGGCTCGTGAATATTTTATCTATAATTATTCTTTGCCTTTTCATAATCACTTTAGATTCATAGTTCTTGTAGATTCTATTTTGATTATCTAATTAACTTTGTAAATTCCATTCTTTTCTGTTTTTTAAATCTGCTGTTTTATTATTTAGAATAAAATGATTTAGATTTGCAAGTATTGATGTTGCAAGTGCAATTTTGCCACTGATAAATTCTTTCTTACAGAAAACGTTTTATGTCTTCATTTTCTTCTTCCAATATATTGTCATTTTATGGCCTATTATTGTTTTTATGCCTGTGTGAGCTCAAGAGTTGGGTTACATCAGATTTAAATCAAATAAGTTGAAATAAGAATGGTTGTATGGTTGTTATATTTAAAATACAGAAATTAATGAAAATGCCGATAGCATCAAGCCTTGTATTGTCTTAAAACCTCATTTTTCTTCGTAATCTTCATCATAACCATCATTACTTTTTCTGCTTCAAACCATGAAAAATATTCGCGTTGAGTTCTTGATCTTCTTGGAGTCAAAAATAGCAGAGCGAGAGATGCTAAAGTTGCAACCTCGACCACTTCTCACTTTATCTCTGACTTGGTGGATATGCTGCTAGGCTGAGAGACTCCATTATGTTTAGCCAAAATTTAAGAAATTTCAGAAATTTAATAAATTAAATCAGGCCTATTAAAACTTTTTAAGTTTTAATGTTTGAGAAATTTAATCATACTAATAGTTTTAATCTATAACGAATTTTTATTAGAGATGTTTTAATTAATTTTAGTCTAAAATATATAAATTCAAATAGACCTGATTTAATTTATTAAATCTCTGAAATTTCTAAAATTTTGGCTAAACATAATGGAGTCTCTCAGCCTAGCAGCATATCCACCAAGTCAGAGATAAAGTGAGAAGTGGTCGAGGTTGCAACTTTAGCATCTCTCGCTCTGCTATTTTTGACTCCAAGAAGATCAAGAACTCAACGCGAATATTTTTCATGGTTTGAAGCAGAAAAAGTAATGATGGTTATGATGAAGATTACGAAGAAAAATGAGGTTTTAAGACAATACAAGGCTTGATGCTATCGGCATTTTCATTAATTTCTGTATTTTAAATATAACAACCATACAACCATTCTTATTTCAACTTATTTGATTTATAATTGTATTGAAGGAATCAAAACCCCAAAACCCCTTAGTGAGGTTTATAAGTGCTTTGATTTGTAGGGTATAGTTGGGGTCTTATTGGGGTTAGAAGAGAAATTAGGCCAATTTGCAAATGAGAAATAGAAATTAGCGAAATTTAGGGTCTATTTATGATGATTTATATTTAGATTTACTGCTTAAGCTTAGGTATGGTACAAGTATTAATATAGACTAAGCCAAACCTGTACTAAATTATGCAGCAATAGCAAAG
>ARYC01008417.1:0-23636 GCA_000711775.1 Oxytricha trifallax
AGTCACAAAATGTTAATTGCAATTAAATCTCTTTATAAAAAAACAATTATTAGTGTAATTTAGTATGCTTTAAATTAAAGATTTTATAGAGTAAGATGAAATGTGGATTAAAATTATTTTTATTATTAATATTTATCATTTTTTTAGAATTCCAAAAGCTTGTTAGTTTATATAGCAATCTCTTTTTATGTGGACTATTTAATTGACTCTGTTTTAGTATTTAACTCATCCTGTTAATCTCTCAGATGCTTCAAATCAATCTGGAAGTTGCCATTTATTTCTTGGATTTGTTGGTTTAATCTCTTAAATTATTAATCAATAGTCTATAGTTTTAGGTTTAAGTCATTGTCTTTGACTATTTCTTTCATTCTATCTTATAAGTCAGAATTTATTTCTTGCTTAAACTATAATAATAAAATAAAAACTGTTGGAGTTATTAAAAAATTGTTTGTTAGATTTCATTAATTCTTTAGTTGCTTGAATCAATTTAAATTTTTTCATCTTCCTTTGAAGTGATCTCAAATTATTCAAGTGCTTGTTTGAACTCTTCTCTAAGTTTGGTTTAAGATTCATTTATCAAGAGCTGTGTATTTGTATTATTATGTTCAATAAAACAGAAATATATAGTTTCAAATTATTGTAATATTTGGGGTAATTTATGAATAAATAGAGTTTGTCGATAAAAATAGAGAGTGCTAATAAAATTTAAAATGTTAACAGAAAATAATGATTCTTATAAAAAAAGCAGAGTAAAATGAATTTATCCTAAGTATTTATTAAAATTATAGATTTTAATGAAAAAAAAATAAAAGATTTTATTTTAAATATTAATATATTTATTCATTTTCATAGCCAGACTACTAATACAAAAATTTTGTATTCCCCTTCAATAAATTTAAAATAAAATAATTGTAAAAAATTATTTGGTTTTTTAAATACTAATTTTTTCGGTAATTATTTAGCTTTAAGCTTCCAAAATAAATTAATAATTTGCTAAAACACGGTAACTTTATATATAAATAATATCCAATAGCATTGTATCTTGTTTTTCAAAATCTTTCTTGATTGAATTAATTTAGTCCAACAGCTGTGTTTTAGTTTGATCAATTTAAATTTACAAGAGCTTTAATATAAATAATATATGCTTGAGTTAGTTGGAATAATCATTATTCAAGTTTTATTACTAATCACGATTAGACTCAATGTTATTAAATTTAGTATTAATAAATTCATGAGCGCTGTCAAAAGCTTCGCACTTAATCTTTAAGTTAAAATAATTAATAATATGTTTTACTCAACATGTATCTTAAATTCAATTTAAAAATATTTATAAATATCTCAAGAGCTTTGTTTTACTTATCTTGAGTAATCTTATTATCAAAATCAAATTAATTAAAAAAATTCTACTTTTTATTTATTTTATAAATTATATATAAACTTAGTATCATCATTAATTTAGGGATCAAAGTTTTTTTTCTAAGATATTAAAAAAATCAATAATTACTTTATTTAACCTATTGTAAAGTTATAATATTAAGTTAAATTGAGTTATTAATTTAGTTATTAATTTAATTTTAATTTGTTTCAAAAGCGCTCAATGATTATTTAAATTCTTCTCTCAATTGTGATTGTGAATCATTAATCATTTTCTAAATATTTTGTGGATTGTAGTTGCTCTGGATTTTTAGCTCTTCCTACACATTTTATAATAAATAAAATAAATTAGATCTCTGAGGCTATAAATTTTGAGGAGCGTAAAGCGGATCTTCTAGGTAGAAGACTAAGTCAATTTTAATTTATTAAGTTTTATTATTAATTTGCTGTTACTCCTCAGCACTGGTGACATTGCTTAGCAATAAATTAAATAAATGCAATCTATTGACTCTTTCAATCATTATTTTCAATTAGGATGATTTTTGTTAGCTCTCATTCATACTCAAGTGTATGAGTTTAGACTTAATGTTAAATAAAATAACAATATTCTCCATTGAGTATTCATCAATCAATCTCAGTACATTGTAGTTTCAAATTTATATTTTAAGTAATTTAACATTTTGGGTATAAACTTTGAATTGCGATTGTTTGAAATCAACAAATTAATGTTCTTTGTGGGTCAACTATTCAAGTTTACAATGCAAACAGACAGGTAGTTGGCATGTTGTACAATATAAATTTGCAGTCTGACCTTCATGCTCATCGCAAAGTACAGTCAGTTGATCCAAAGATTAAAGCTTTCTCATGATTTATCTGTTTTCTCGCAATACTAAAGGCAGAGTTATTAAAAATATTAAAACATTATATAGTCGCTATTTCTTATTCAAGTGGGCAGTAGATTTCCCTCTTAGGATTATCTATCAAGTGGAAATTAATACATTCTAAGCACCATGTGCACCCATAATCATAAAAATATATAAATATATTCATCTAGGAAGATGGGTTTTCTGTTCGTCATTAATAAATTAGTTATATATAAATTAATCGTTAAGTTGAAAAACTTGTTGCATTAGCTACAAGTGTCTGACATTTTAATATTTTAATATTTAATAATTAAAGGATCATTAAATTTAAGACTTAAATTCATCTTGATTATAATATTAATAGCAACATATCCTCATTTGGGGGAAGGGAAATTTCCTCCACTCATTTATGATAAAATTATTATCAGAGAAATATGCAGCACTCAATTTTTTAAAACTTTTTTCAAAAATCTTTTTTTTTAAATATTTATTACTTACTATTTGAAATGTAATTTAACACAGACATTTTTAATCATTTATTATATAATAATTTTTTATATTAATTAAATTTTTTTTTAAAATTATGAATGTTTATTCTTATGGTATAAAATCCAATTTTTTGTATCATAAGCAAATTTTATCATATTTAGTTATGCTTATATTATCAAATATAAAATTAACACTTAAAAATTTTAAGACCTTATAATATAATAATTACACTATCTTCTTATATTATTCTCTTGTAAATTAATAGTTCCATAATCAATTTAAGTCAAATTAATAAAAATTAAATATAACAAAAAAAGTGCAGGAAACTTCCTCCCCTCCCTTATTTTATGTATTATTGATCAATTTAAGAATAAGTAACTTAATATTACCTTATTAAATTTGTTTTAATACCTTATTAAATTTGTTTTAATACCTTATTAAATTTGATTTTATCAATATTGAGATTCAATATTTATTATACAAACATGAATCAATACTAATAAAATATTGAAAATTTCTCAAACCATACGATTTTAAGAGCTTTTCACACAAAAAGCAATTATTTTAGAATTTTAATTCATAAAAAGTATATAATAAAAAATCAATTTTAAAATTTGATATTAATTAGTATTTATATAAAATATCTCATTTTACAAAAGATATAAGGATATATAAAATTATATATTAAATATTTAATTCTTAAAATAGAAATTATACTATCAAAAATATAATTTATTATGGATCAAAGAATAGAAAAAGGGTAAAATTATAAAAATACATTAATATAATTGATAGTTTTTTTTCGAATTATTTATTATAATCACTACTGATAGTGAATATTTGAAATGAAAAAATGATTTGAATTATTTAAAACATTATTGAATTAAGTTGTGTTAAATTTAATCGTCATTTATTTATATAAAAATATTTCAAAATGCTAAAACACTTGAATCATTTAGATTACGTAAAATCTCAGTAAGTATATCAATTTTTCAATATTGATAAAATCGAAAAATAGTGAAAACTGTCCAGACAATTAAATTCTGTTGGTTTCTTTTATAATATTTAATACTACGCTATAAATTGAAAATTGCGATTATATTATATGCAATTTACGTTAAGTTATTTTCTCTGATTTATTCATTTTTATTATTATTTAAAATGTGAATTTTTTTAATGCAATTGTTTATAAGCGGTTATACAGTTTTGCAATTAGTCTTTTGAAAGTAGTTTAATATTTATATAATCTAAGCAGATGCATAAAAATTTAAATGCTAAATTCATCGTAGTCTTTTGTTTGCTTTTTGAAATTAATCCTTTCACTCTACAACTTTTAGAATATATAAATTTAACTATGTTTAAAGAGTTATTTCTTTTACACTTTAAAAAATTAAATAACTATTAGTTGTGGAATTCTAGTTCAATTAAATTTTTAGTGGCTAAATTTTATATTATTATAATTTTTGTATATTGATTATAATTTATAAAATTTTAATTATTTTATTGAAGATTGAATTTAAATCATTTTTTTTATTTTAGAATTCATGATCGATTACATATTAGAAAATTTGTTAATTAAAAAGGTAGATATTAAAGATTTTAAAATTAAATAAGTTTTATTTATACTTTTATAATTAAATTATTTGCGTTTAATTAATAATAGAGATTACTAAATATTATTTAAATAATAACAAGTGATTTAAACTATATAGATTGTTAATTATAACATTCTTTAACTATTTAAACTAAAAATAACTAAAACAAATAAAATATATCTACTATTAATAACAAAGATATAATATTTTTAGAATAAATATTGATTGATATAACATATTAATAATTATTTAATAATTTTATAGTAACATAGAACAATTTTTATATAAGAATGCTAAATATCAAAATAAAATACTGGAGGAGGAAGTTTCCTGACCCAAAAAAGTTGTTTCCTGCCTTATTCATATAAATATAATTTTTATAATTTTCTAAGAATTTCATTTTCAATTATGAAGGAATTATTTATTATATATAATAAAATATCATTTATAAATTAATAAGAAATTCAAGTTTAAATTAAAATCATATTAATTGTATTAAAAAACAATAATTTTAGCATTGTTTTTAAAATATAATTTGATAAAAATTAATAATATTTCTTGAAAATAATATATCAATAAAAGTTGTTTAGTAAATGGGAAATGTAATTGAGATTAAAATTTATATGTTTCCAATATTTTAATTGCCAAAACAAAATAAATTTTGTATGTTTGAGGCAGGAAACTTCTGTAGGGGGCGGGAGACTGCACGGGGGCATGAAACTTCCTCCCCAAATATTCTTATCTATATACCATAAATTATTTTAAAATGCTACATATATTGTAAAATATATTTGAAAATTTTTAAAGATCATAAAGGCATTATATATCTTGCTAAATTCATTTGAAAATATTTTATTTTAAAATTTAGTTGAAAAAAGGCAAATAAAAGTTTTTGCTTACAGAACTTAAAACACAAAAATAAGAGTTATTATGAAATAGTAGTTAAGACTCATAAATTGTAATTAGCCAAAAAAAATAATTACAAGTCATTTCATTAGGCACAATTGCTTTTTATCACAAAGTGTTTTAGATAGAAATGACTGAGGAAGATGAAACAATTTTATAATAAAATGCTGACTAACAAGATATTTTATTGTCATTACATTGAATTAGTTGTGATAGTGACAAATACTAAATTTTATGATTTGAATTAAATCCATAAGCATTTCACGATTTTGAAATGGAAATACTATAAAATCAAACAATTTTATCTTCAAAACTATTACCAAAAAAAGTTATAAATACATTTAGTGTATAACATATCAGCAAGATAAATGATAAAACTCAATGAACAAATTAAGATAAGTTAAGAAATGAAGAGAGTTAAATAACAAAATATAAAAAGTTTTCAAGATATAAGTTAAAATGCAGGCAAAGATAAACAATATGAAGAGTAATGAACTATAACAATTTCATGTTACAGTTTAAGTTCACAGTTGTTTGAATCGAAATTTTAAAAACTGAAATAGACAATATTTTATTTAATTAAAGTAGGCATACTTTAATAGATAGTAAGAATCCTACAAAATTGATTTTTATTTTATTAATTATTTAATTGTCTAAATAATGGTTTATTAGTCAAAGTATGGTTTTTACTTTAAAAATTCTTTCATCAATGATTTTTTCATTTAATAAATGAGTCTATAAGTTCAGAAATATTTTAAACAAAAAATTAATATAACTATATAAAACTTAATCAAGGAGATTGGCATTGTTTATAAATACTATTTTGTCTAATTTTGAATTATTGTTGCTTTTTTAAATATAAAATCCCATAAGTTAATTAAGTACTATAATTGGGAGATAAGAACAATTAAATTAACATAAAATTATTAATGGTTTAGATTAATAATGTTTGACCTAATTATTAAAACTATTGGCACAATTAATTGTCTCTATAAAATAAACAAATCAGGGTGAGTAAATTTGATTTTAGCATAATTATTATTAATTATAGCCGATAATTAATGTACTTTAATTTTATTTGTTCTTATTTCCCAATCTTCTTTCTTAAATGACTAATGGGGTTTTATATTTTTATTTTTAAAAACATCTTATTTAATAAATTTGATTTTTAAAATACACAAATACTAATTAAAAATAACCAATTACATCTAATCACTTCCATTTTAATCTTTTATATTGTCATCTATAACACAATAATTGTCTTTATTTATAAATGAAAATAATTGAATAAGCAGAATTAACTTTCTTAGACTCATTATTTCATAATATAATATTATTCTCAAAATTGTATTGATTTTAATTTATTAAATAAATAGAGTATGTTAATAATATTGTAAGTATGAATATCATATTAATGAATACACTTCAATCTCTAATACTTTGAAATCAAATTACCCACCTAAATATGATTGTGCTTCATTCGAAAAGTACTTATATCTATTAGGTAATTCATAGGTACCTCCTAAATCACAATGACTATAAATATACTTATCACAATTATCAGAAATAGCAATATCACCACCACCTCCAAATATACACATCCAATTCTTATCATGTGCAACTGCCAATTATTAATTTTAATATTGTTTATGGATGGATCTCTTACTCAAACTAAACACAAATGCAGAGTGGTCACTATGATATTACCAATTATCAGGTGATGTCCATGGTAGAGATGTAGTATTTTAATGTTAAGTTATAATTTGTTTTTTTAAGAGAGACTTATTAAATATTAAAAAGTAAAAATATTTATAAATAAATAATTTAACAAAATATTTAACTTAGGGAATCAAAAGCATTCATTTGTATTTTATTATATTTCTCATTATCTTTTATTTTCTAATTTGTCCATTCAAAACCCCCAAACTCCTGAAGTTATTTGATTGATTTTTTTATTAATAAAATAGACTATCAAAGATACTTTATTAGGGTTTTAATAGGGTTTATGTAGGGGTTTAATATTTAGATATTAACAATTTAAGTGAGTATAACAAGCTAGTATTTAAAATAGTTCACACAAACATAAGCTTAGAGTCATGAGGCAGTTATCTCAATTTTATCTTTGTAAACAGCTGTTTGATTGTATCTATTGTAACTTAATTATCTTAGCTTGGTTTAATTATGGCTTAGTATGCAAGATCTCTTAGACCTCCCAAAACATTTTACTTATCTAAGAGTTGTTTGATTCTTTGCTTTGAATCTTTCTCACCCTTGCAGCTAAAGTAATCGTTTGTTGGCATGCCACTCTCTATAATTATTGCTGCTAGTGCCCAGATATCCCATGCAGCGTCTCCATCTCTCCAATCTTCTCTTTCTGGGAAATAACCGGAGTACCTAATACATTTCCTAATGTTGAGGCCTACACTCTTTGTGCCCGATTGAAATCAATAATGAATACTTTTAGTGGTTGATAATTAATCATAATATTTTCTGGTTTTAAGTCTCTATGTACGAAACCTAGCTTGTGAAGCTCCTCGATTCCTTCAACTATCTGCTATACTATCTAGCTAATCTATCTCTGGCATCTATTGACAGTTAAGAATTCTCTGTAAGTCATTTCTAGTAAGGGAAGCCTGAAAGCTACAGGATCTTTACCAAGTAAAATTGCATCTAGTTAATTAATATGCTTACACTCATTCAACTTTTCCTTTTAAAGAGCATAATACTCATTAGCAAATTCCATTTGAAACTTGTCAATTGTAAGGATTTAGTTGAAAGGATATATCTTGTAAGGATATTAGTCATCAGTAATGACTCTCTCCTCTATTTTATCCTCTAGAGTGAGATAGCTTTCAAAACAAGAGTCTATCTCATTAATTTTTAATATGGAAATCCTCATAGCTTCTATTTTTACCACTGCTTTCTTCATTTTTACTTACTTCTACACTTTAACTCTAAGGGACTCCACTGGGTTTCTTGATCTTCTTTTTTAGAGGAATTTATTGCCTGTAGGTTCATGAATAAATCAAAACTTTGATTATGATTTTTCTTTAAGTGAATTTTGAGGTCTCTTGTATGAGAATATGGCTTCTCACAGAACTCACAGACATCCTTCCCATCTTTCTTTTGATGCTTGAGATAACGTTAGCTTATCGTTGAGTATATCTCTCAAGTGTCTCTTATATGTTGACTTGATAAAAAAACCTTTATTACATTCTTTGCTATTATAGTCTACTATGATTGGTAAAGTTTAATGTTGAATGGCGGGTTGTTTAACCTCCTCTTCAATTTGTACAATCTCTTTGATGACCTCTTTATTAACTGATATTTCAATCTCGAATGTTGACTCGTCAAAAGTGTCATAGGTAGGCTCCCACTAAGTGCAAGCGTCTCTGTTCTAAACTTTTTTTTATTGATGGAATGGTAATTTTATTGGTTTGATCCAAGTAATGCCACTCTTCTAAAAAGGTTAGCGCTCATTTTGGTTTACTAATGAATTTTATTATAATAATGATAAATTTCATGCAGGTACTCTATAATATTAGATAAACAGACACTCTAGTATATTTTTTACAGTGAGAATTAATAATTAAAGTATCATAAATGGGTTTAATTTGACATATTTGTGGGTATATTTTTCATTTTAGTAAATTAAAATACTCCTAATTAAGTTTAACCTTAAAATATAACTCATAATAAAGATTGAGCTTAATTTTGGGGAACATCCTCAAATAATTAAACATTATTATGACAAATTTAATGGAAAAAGTTTGATAAAAATGGAAATCAATCTGTGAAACTTGAAGCAAGTTTTTTAGTGCTTCTCCACATATTTTATCAAGGTTGATCTCCAGTAATTCCTCCATATTTAATATTAAGATTTTAATAAACTTAGAATGGATATCCATAATTTTAAATTTCATTAATATTTCTAGAAAGAGGAAGTCTATGAATGATGCAATGAAGAGAATTGAATCTCAGGATTTAATAGGAAAATTTCGAAGTAAAGAGGACCTTTATAGATATTTGGTATAGAAAGGTAAACTTTTAACTAATAATAATAAATTAACCATAGTTAGATTGCTCATACAAATCAGGAAGGAACAAAAATCTCATTCTTTAAAGCATTTCTAAGTGAAGAGAAAAAGCTTTTAAGACTGATGAAATGAAGATGATAGATATACCTAACTAACCAGAAATATTAGTAAAAAATCTCTACTATGATGCTATGAGTGATTCAGATGTTGCTCTATACCTTCAATAAAAGGTGTAACTCTCTAATAAATATAAATATGTTGCCAGAAACGAGAAACTTCTTTTTTGGCGTTCTTGGAACTCTGAAACCTGAGTACTTAAATGAAGTTATTTAAGAAGCTTACCAGAAACACTAAAGCAACTCTCCTTAAAAAAAGAGAAGTAGGGAATTAAAATCAGTGATTTCTGGTTTTAGTAACTGCAGAAGCATCCATTCATCTCAAGTAAGATTACCCCTCTAACTATATAGAGAAACCTTGAACTGCTATTTATTTGATGAAAGAGTGCAGGAAATTGAATAGAGAGAGAGAAAATCTCTAGTTAAGCATGAATTGAGTAAGAGACTTTTCAAAGATTTATAAAAGCCATATTAGATGAACATAGATAAAGGAGCAGGCACTAAGAGAAGAAACATAGGCCCAAGCAAGTCATAAGAGGAAGAAAGAAAGAGAAGCCAAATCCCTTTATGGGTTAATTTAATATGTGAACTTATTTATTTCTTTAAATCTAAAACTTATCTATATACACAAAAACTTCCTTCTCTTGCACATATTTTAGCTTTATCATCGCTGACTCATTTAGCAGCACTCTAAATAAAATCTACTGTTTCTGTTTTCAATTCGTTCATCAAGTGGTAGAATAGAAGTTTCTTGTAGTGGCCTTTCAATAACCCCCAGTATAATTCAATTCCATTGAATTGAGGACTTTAGGGAACATTAAATACAGGTGATATGTTTAATCTTTAATTTTCCTTCCTGGATTCTTTAGTTTTATGAACTGACAAGTTATCAACGAACAGAATAATCTCTTAGTCACCTTACTTATCTCTGATTTATTTGAGAAACTTTATGCATTGTTCTGTCTTTATTGATCGAGGGTGGATAACATAAGTTTGAAAACCACTATCTTCACTTATTCCACAAAGAATTACATAAGTTTACACCTTAACATTTTAGTCACAAACTTCTATATTACTATACCTCTTGTACCAAGACCTTGATATAAAGGTATTGAATGCTAATACACCTTCATCAGATCAGCGTGTTTGTACTTTATATTATGCTCTTAAGACCTCTGCATTTAATCGAATATATAATTTTAAAATGTCTTATAAAATGGAACAGTAAAATCAATCACGCTCTTTGTACGGTTGAGTGGATTGTAAGGTATTCCATTATTTTTTATATATGATAGCTATTGACTAAGCAGAGATATGAAGCTCTGGAAAATGTCGATGAAACATCACAGCCCTCTAGGCTAGAGAGAAATGAGCCCAGTACTTAAGAGTCTTATCATTTATTAGATAATCAATATGATGCAACTAAAATCTCAAGAGTCTCTTAGGCTTAGAAATAAGATGCTATCTCTTTAAATTCAATACTAACAGACAGTTATACCTCACAGTTGCAGCAGATTTATGGTGTAGCCTTGCTATAGATGTGTAATTAAGAATAGGTCTGAGTTGATCACCATACTCATTTCAACCTTATCGCAGCTTAAACAATAAGTCTATATACTCACTGTCATAATCTGACCCCAAACCTCGCACATACTTACTTAAATTACTGATATTTAAAGATTAAATCTCTATATAAACCCTATTAAAATCCTAATAAAGTATGCGTTAATATTGTAGGAATACATTTGATTTGGGAAATTAATAAATAATTAATAATATAATAAATTAAAATCGTGGCAGTTTACTTTCTGGAAACCTAGACAATATGGTGCTTGTTTGAAAGAGAATTAAAAATCAGCTGGACTTTACTATTGGCGGTACCCCTCTATCTCATCCCTGGAGCGAGATAACTCGACTTTAATTTTGAGTGATTTGTTTAGTTGATTTTAATGTCAAAATTAAAGTCGAGTTATCTCGCTCCAGGGATGAGATAGAGGGGTACCGCCAATAGTAAAGTCCAGCTGATTTTTAATTCTCTTTCAAACAAGTACCATATTGTCTAGGTTTCCAGAAAGTTAACTGCCACGAATTTAATATTTATTATTATAGTGAGTAGTGAATCGCTTAAGGCAAGGGAAATTAAATAAAGAGATCAAAATTTAATTAGAGATCTCTAATATATAATAATCAGTATTAATTATTACTAATATATGTATAATAAATAGGGGCCATAAATTATTAAAGATGGCATTAGGATTTTTAGAAGTATTTACCTACCCTACTTTTTTTTTGTACTCCTGATTACATTGCTCCAGAAGTTGTACATGCAACATTTATTCTTCCAACAACTGAATGAGTAGTAGCTCAATATGTGTTTTTAGAATTTTTCCAAATTTTTGCTTCCATCATTTGCATTCAAGATGACGAAGTCGTAGTTTTGTGTTCCTCGTCGCTCAACATATATTAGTAATAATTAATACTGATTTTAATTTATTATATTATTAATTATTTATTAATTCCCAAATCAAATGTATTCCTACAATAATCTTCTTTTATCAATCAAAAACTCAATGAAACAATTTCAGGGGTTTCGGCGTTTTATTCTTTATTCAGATTCAATTTTGCTCTTCTTTTTCAATTTGCTTCCTGCTAATATCTATTGATAATGGATTGTCTGCTAGTAGCTGAGCTCTAAATGAGTTTTAAATTGCTTGCTTCGTTGCATCCTTTTTTTATCACTTTAGCAGCCGTCTTTTTCTCAATAAAAACCCCAAAACCCCTTAGTGAGGTTTATAAGTGCTTTGATTTGTAGGGTATAGTTGTGGTCTTATTAAAGTTAGTAAAAAAAACGCATGTTTTATGTGAATTTAATGTATTTTTAATGAATATTAGGTCATTTAATTCAAACGAATTTTATTTGCTTGTCATTGTTATACCTCTGGAATCTTGCTCTCTTAAGTGGCACAAGAATGTCATCCAATGTTTGCGTTGGATAGGAGGGAGCACTTGTTATTATCATCTTTACTATCTTTTTTATTTTCTTGCATACATTTTCTTACTTAATATTCTTCTAAGCTTAACTGATTGATTATTTTTTCAAGATTTGTACCAAAGTAAACCATACTTTCCATATCACTCTCTAATAAAATAGCTCCGATTGTTGCCCATACATCCCACTAAACAGAGCCATTAGTCCATTTCTCTCTGATTGGGAAGTATCCAGGTGTCTCAAAAATCCTTGCTAAGGTTAAAATCTCTAATCTTAATGCTCTATTGAAATCTATAACAACTACTTCTAAAGGGCAGAGGTTTATCATAACATTTTCAGGCTTCAAATCTCTATGAACATATCCAAGTTCATGCAATTCCTTTATACCCTATATCATATCTGATAGTATATAATTCAAATCATCTAGGTATCTGTTATGATTTAGATAATCTCTCAGAGCCATTTCATATTTCTTAAGTCTTAATGCGATAACCATAGCTTAAAATGACACCATTTAGCTTAGTTCTTGCAATCTCTTCTCTAAGCTTCTCTAAGAATCATGTATTCGTTAGCAAACTCATTTTGGTACTGCACATTCTTAAGTGAATAGCTGTAAGCATGCACTTTGTAGGCATAATCATCAATTACAATGAGTTTTGGTTTTGTAGGAACGCTAATTTGCAAATAGTTATCAATACAACTGCTAAATTCAATTACATTTAATGCAGGTATGTTCAGAGCTTTAGCTTAGAAGCATGCTAATATAGTGTTGCCTGCCGGTTGATTAATCGATTCATGCAACTTCTATCTCTTGAGTCTCTCCTGTTAATCTCTTTATGACTCAATAGTATTTGACTTTCTCTTGGCAGGCATAAGCTTTTAAGTTTCTTTTTTTTCTTGAATCAAGAACTCGCTTAAGTGATGATTTTGCATATGTTTCTTCACTTTTGCTGAATGTGTATAGGACTACATACAAGTTGTGCATTAATACCTGCCATCGACTTTATCATGCTTGAAATAGATCTTAGCTCTACAAGAGTGTATTTTTTTTGATGTACCTCTTCAAGCTAGAATCAGTTGAGAAGAAATTTTAGCATTCATCACATTAATATGTTTTAATCTTTTCTACTGTGAGCTGTTCTTTTAACTCCTCAACATCTTCGATTAGCATTTATATACCCATCTCTGCTTCCTGATATTTATTTCTAGAACAAACACCTCTCATTCAAACTCAAGAGCTTTAAGCTCTGGCTCCTTTTCAATGTAGATCATTTCTGGCTTCTTAGTTTAGCCAAAGTTTAGCTAAGATTATCCATTGCAAAGAGAGACTGCTTTGCGATTTAAGTTAGCCGCCATGTTTAAATTCAAATTTAAATTTCGATTATTAATAAGTAAAAACCTCACTGGTTATATTAACTTTGCATAGGAGATGGCACTGCAACATCAATGGTTGATTCTTAGTTGTTAGACATAATAATTATACTTAGTTTATAACTATGCATTTTCTTATTTTATGCTTAATATTTTTAATTTTGGTACCAACTGAGAATATATTCAGGTTGGTACTGGTACCAATTTGGTTTTGAACCAATTTAAAATTTTTCCATTAAAACCTCATTAGTTTAAAACTAGGTATTAATTAAGTTTTGGTACTATTAAATTGGTACCAATTTAAATTAAACGGAATTAGTACCGGTACTAATCAAATTTAATCAAATTTAGTACTAATTTAATGGAACTAAATTGATAAAAATGGAGCTCCATCTCTGAAGTTTGTTACAGCTTCTGCCAGCTTTCTTCACGTATCTTTACAGGGTTGACTCCTATAAGATGCCTATATTTAATACTTAGATTTTAACTAGTAGGATCCAGAACTCTATATATTAAAATTTGAAATTCAATAAGAAGAGAAGGAACAAGGATGGAATCTATAAGTACTGCAATGAAGAGAGTT
Source organism: Oxytricha trifallax (assembly GCA_000711775.1). Lineage (NCBI taxonomy): Eukaryota > Ciliophora > Spirotrichea > Sporadotrichida > Oxytrichidae > Oxytricha > Oxytricha trifallax. The sequence goes on from ARYC01008417.1 coordinate 14,324, forward strand.
GCAGCTTAAGAAATGATCTCAAGATTTAAAAGCAAGGAGGATCTCTATTGATACCTCTCTCAACATGGTAAGCATACAATATTTACTTAATCATATACTATAGTGGGATTATTCCTTCCAACGATAGAAGGTACCAGTATTTCATTCTTAAAAGCTATACTCTGTGATGAGAAGAAAGCCTTCAAAAACAATGAAATAAAGTTTATAGAAATATCAAACTACCCAGAGATTTCAGTCACTAATCTCTACGATGATGCGATGAAAGATGAAGAGTTGGTAGTTTATCTTCCTACCAAGAAACAACTCTCTAACAAACTTCCAGAAAGGAGCTTCTTCTTTGGTGTTCTTGGCACTTTAAGAGAGAGTTATCTCAGAGAGATCATTGAAGAAGCTCACAAGAAACGCTACTCTATTTCTCCTGAAGATTAAAAAAAGCAAGGCATACTAATAAGCGAGACCTGGCTTGCTGAGCTTAAGAAGCATCCATACCTCTCTAGTAAGCTTTGACATATAACTTTGTAGGGAAACCTGGAACTGGTATATTTCTATGAAAGAGCATGCTAAGGTTCATAGAGAGAGAAAGTCACAGAAAATTCATGAAGTGAGCAAGAGACTTTATAAAGATGTTTAAAAGCCAGATGAAATGAACATAGATGCAGGAGCTGGCACTAAGAGAAGAAATATGGGCCCAAGCAAGCCATAAGAAGAGGAGAAGAAGGAGAAGCCTAATCTCTTTCTGGGTTAATTTAATATGTGAATATATTCATTCGTTTAAATCTAAAACTTATTTCTAGACATTCATTCTTCCTTCTCTCGCACAAAAAGTCGTCTTATATATTGTCACTCTCTTGCAGATACTCTTTATCAAGTCTACTGTATCTATAGGCAAGTCATGCATAATGAGATACAGTAGCACTTTCTTGTAGTGGATCTTGATTTAACTCCAGTAGAATTCGATTCCATTAAACTGTGGGCTACAGGGAACGTTATATACAGAAGTTATGTTTAACTCTTCATAAGCCTTCTTAGACTCCTTAGTCTTATGAACTGAGAGGTTGTCAACAAACAGGATAATCTCTTAATCGTTGTATTTATCTCTTAGCTTATGTAGGATCTCTATATACTACTCTCGCTTAATAGAACGAGGATGAATCATATAACTTTCTAAGCCTGAGCTAATACCAGCTAAGATTGCATGAGTGACAACCTTTACTTTTTAGTCATAAACCTCTATGTTATCAAACTTCTTGTACCATGACTCATTAATAAAGGTGTTGAAGGTAAACACAGCTTCATCAGCGTGTATGAACTTGATGTTTATTAGTAATAGCTCTTTGCATTTAATCATATATATAGTTTAAATTATTACTATAAAATAGCACTGTGAAATCAATGACTCTCTTCACTCTGTTGACAGTCTTGAAAGTAATACCATTTCTTCTATAAATGTTGGCTATAGTTTAAGGAGAGATACGCATGTCAAGAAACTTGCGATGAAACATCACAGCTCGCTAATCAAGTCTAAAGTGTGCCTAATACTTCAAAGTCTTCGAGTCGCAGAGGTAGTTAATTTGGTCCTGTGAGAACTTTTATTTTCTTGTTGGATGTTTTCAAGTGCCTGAGTTATAATTTTAAACAGCAAACATGCAATGATATCTAATAGTTGAGGCACTCTTGCATAGGAGCTTTGCTATAGCTGCTAATTCAGCATTGGTTTGATTTAGTCTATATTTATACTCGAACCATACCTTAGCTTAAGAAATAAATATAAATATTTCTCATCATAAATAGACCCTAAATTTCGCTAATTTCTATTTCTCATTTTGCAAATTGACCTAATTTCTCTACTAACCCCAATAAGACCCCAACTATACCCTAAAAATCAAAGCACTTATAAACTTCACTAAGGGGTTTTGGGGTTTTGAATGAAGTGATTGCTTTCAACTTCTGCTGGATTCTCATCACTTCTGCTAAATTTACTTGCTGTTTCTCACCAAATTTTTAATTCAAGATTATCCCTTCTGCCTTTTAGAACATTGTTTTATTTTCCTATTGTTCTTACTTTTCCAATAATTTGCCTTCCTATTACCATTGACATATCTTTGCTTCTTAATTTTGTGCCAATATGTATGGTTGTAAATCAGCTGGTGTGATTTCTCATTTCTATTCTTTCATTTTAATATTAATTTTATCTTTTTTTAAATTTAGGATTCCTTCCTTGATTTTAATACATTATGTTTAAATTTTAATTATAGTTCTAATTATATAATATTCATAAATTACAAATATTATTTCCTAAAATTTAATGAATTAATTTAATGGAAAGTTTAGTTAGATAAGCATTAATATAAAAGTGATTTTGCAAGTCTCATAAATTCAGTTATGATAAGTATTTAAGAAATTTTGGCATTTTTTAGGATTAAAAATTATGTTTTTCTTTTTAAGAATTAATAGTTTTAAAAAGATTTATATTATTCAAGGTATCAAGATCAAATTTTAAAGAGTCTCTTTACTAAATGAACCTGTTTTTATTTTAATAGATTTGAATTTGGGAAATTGATTAAAATTAATTAATTAAATCAGAGTTAGCTCAAGCAATCAAACCTAGATAACATAATAATATTTTGATAAAAAAATTCAAAATCAGTTTTACTTCTCTTTTTTCAGTACTTTCTATTTCATCCCTGAAGCTAGATTAATCAATTTTTATATAAACATTAAAATCAATTATTACTAAAATACAATTGAATTGGGAAATCATGAAAACAAAAATATAACGGTAATTATATATATTCTTAACTGCCACTGATTCAGTACACTTATATTGCTAATTTGATTTTAAAAAAACATTAGACTCAAGTCATTGATTACAACTATAAGTCTATTAGTCTATTGGTCTATTATATAATTAATTTTAATATTAAAAGTTTTTATTAATTAATTAAATCTATTAAACATTAGACTCTTAGACGACTAGATTCTACTCAATAATTACAGCAATCATTCTAGTCGCATTATCAAATTAGACTTTTATACCATTAGACCACAGTTGAAGTTTGGGAGTGAGGTTTAATAAAAAGAGTGATTATACTTTTAGACTATTAGACCAGAGAATAAAAGATAGGGCAGAGTTTAATACATATTTAAATATATAATCAGTATAATTCTATTGACATCTCTGATATTCTGGAGTGGTCTTTTTGCTCTTTGTGTCTTCTTCTGCATCTCTTTCCTAGCTATCGTTCATTGGAGCTGTCATTTCTGCCATTCTTTCGTCGTGATACATGTTGTAAAGATAACGTGCCAGTTTCGAGGTCGAGAATGGGAATATTTGGTCTCTTGTTCTTGATTGGATCTTCATTTCGCAGATAGTTTCTCTCTCCATGAAAGCATCTCTGTCTAGCTTCCCCATCTCTCCAAAAGTTTCGTCGTTAGTCGTGATTACCAAGCATGTGTTTTTAAACGCCATCTGTGTGCTCCCATATTTCACATCTATCGCGTAGATCTTGCACTCCATTATTTTCTTCATTCTTGCAAGATTCTTCTTGTTCCCAAAGTAGTATTGGTGATTAATCTCATCCATGAGTGTTATCTGTGGAGCCATATCTATATTAGCTGCTTTCACGAAGAAGTGATCCAAAATGTCACAAATAAAGATCTGTCGAAGGATCTTGGTAATGGTTGTCTTACCAGTATTCGTGGGTCCCACTATTCATACGCTGTTCATCTTTTAATCTTTACTTTTCAGAAGAATTTAATACAGAGCTTCTGTCACATCCCCATATCCCTCATTAATGAATTATTGATAGGTAAGCATTCATCTTTGGCTGACTTATTAAGTATTCTTATAAAGATCTGATAAGGGGGACGCACTCTAATTGGAGGAGACCATCATCTTTAATGAGTTGGGTATGCTTCTTCAGTTTGATCTCAATGCTTCCAATTATTATCAAATCTTCAATTGGCATTCTATTCCGTTGTAAAATTATTCCAAGCTACTGCATTGTCCACTGAGAAAAATTGCTATAAATTTCTTAAGGAGCAAATCTTTTCTATCCACTTTCTTATTATTTACTGATTCAAGATAAGATTAATTTCCCTAAGCTCAACAGGATATTTAGTTGAATTGTTCTCTTTAGCTATAGAGTAGAGCAAGTTATGGATGATCTTAAAAGAACCGCTTCTCCGAAGATCCGAAGACTTTTGTTGCCACAATACCGTAGTCTTACAGTTTCTTGAACCCAGAATATTTATTGCCGGTAAAGAAATTCTTATGAATTTCTCCCTTTCTGTGCTCTGTATTAACCACCATGAAAAATGAGTGGACTGGTTACTAAGTAGAGTAGACTTAAATGTGCGATACAATTGCTGAAAACATTATAAATCTGCTTCTTGAGATTGCCAACTTAATTATGAGTAATCAAGGGCTTTGATTAAAAAATCAAACTCAGTTGAAATTTTTATTATTCTTGGCTATTAGTTAAATTAAGAAAGTTATTAAGATTACTTTTAAGGCGGATGAGAATCAACATTTTAGACATTCATTTATGTGATTATATAAATATATTTAATTATGCTATTCAAATATGTACTAAACTCTGCCCTATCTTTTATTCTCTGGTCTAATAGTCTAAAAGTATAATCACTCTTTTTATTAAACCTCACTCCCAAACTTCAACTGTGGTCTAATGGTATAAAAGTCTAATTTGATAATGCGACTAGAATGATTGCTGTAATTATTGAGTAGAATCTAGTCGTCTAAGAGTCTAATGTTTAATAGATTTAATTAATTAATAAAAACTTTTAATATTAAAATTAATTAATATAATAGACCAATAGACTAATAGACTTATAGTTGTAATCAATGACTTGAGTCTAATGTTTTTTTAAAATCAAATTAGCAATATAAGTGTACTGAATCAGTGGCAGTTAAGAATATATATAATTACCGTTATATTTTTGTTTTCATGATTTCCCAATTCAATTGTATTTTATTATTAATAAATTCTCTCATAATTAAAGTAGAGTTTACTCTCTCTTAGGATGCGATAAATAGTACCTCAAATTCCAAATCTGTTAAAATATCTATCGAACCTATGTAGGTTTATAAAAGGTAAATTAAAATTTATTTAATTAGTCTATTAGTAAGTTCTTCAAATATTTATTGTTTTAAATATTTATTCTGAGGAAGTTTCTGCTCTTTAAAAGTATTTAGTCAAATCATATTAAATTCTTTAAATGTTTATTAACTATAATTCATATATATATATATATAAATTAGAAGATTTCAATTATCAAAATTAAGATTTTATGTAATTTTACATGAAATTAAATTTAATTACCACTTTTTATCTAGAAATTACCTTGGGGTATTTTAATAACATGAAGCAATAAAATAATTAATTAGATGTATATCCTCCAAATACTTATCCAAACTCACTTAAGATAAAACAAAATGTGGGTCCTTTATTATCGCATAATTTATGAAATTTAGAAGCAGTAAATCCATATATTAACTTTTATATTTCTTTTTGAAGATTAAATATTTATTGGTTTATAGAACTATAATGAGTTATATTAAATTAATCCATTAGTAGATCCTCTAAATAATAGTTGAAATTTTAAATGGGGATCTATCTTTATGTTTTCATATAAATTAATTTACTTTTATATAGTATCATCCTAATTTCTTATCAACTCCATCTTTAATGAATATTGAATATAGAATAAAATGAATGCAGACTTGAGTAGACTTTAATCTGATTTGTTAATTTCCAATTCTACCAATTATGTAAATATCAATTTCTTTTCATCTACAGTCTTATCATTGATGTTAAGAAGTAGCTTGTCAAAGTCTAATTTTGGTCTTATATCAATATTTGTAGGTATAATACTGATATCCTTTTTAATCTTTTTTTGAGCTATTATATCAAATGCAGCAATATTGCATAAAAATTATTTAAAATGATATAGAACATTAAAAAATTGTTCCAATTTAGAATATTGGGATTGATTTCTTGTGATTTCATTATCTTTTGGAATTCATATCAATATATTTTAATTTTTAATATTCCAAAATTATATTATTCAAAATATATATTTAATTGCTTTTACACTATGTTAAATTATTGAAATTATTAATGATTCATTAAAGACAATTAAAAATTGTTTAAATATTTCCTAAAAAACCAAAGAATTGTTTATTTTACATGTTTTTTATTAAAAGAATATTGATCTCTCCTCTAATAGTTATTATAATCGAAATTCTAAAATATTGTATAATAATGGTTATAAATTATTTAATTAAAAAAAATTCTTCTAAGTAACATTTTTTTAACCTATTTCTCACTAAATTTTAGCTGCAATTAAATCTAAAAAATTGCTTTAATCAATAATAATATTAGTGTAATATTAGTATAATTTGAATTAAAAGAGTTAATAAAGTAGGATGATATTCGCATTAAAATTATTCGTAGCCAATGATTATAATTAATTTTTTAAGAATTCCGAAAGCTTGCAGGTTAATTTAGTAATATCTTTTTACGTATACTTTTTTATTGATTCTATTTTAGTATTTAATTCATCCAGTTAATCTCTTATCATTATTATCGGTTATTTAGTTCATTTTTTTAACGGCAAAGGCTATTAATCAATCTTATTGTTGCCATTTATTTCTTGGATTTGTTGGTTTAATCTCGTAAATTTTTAATCAATAGTTTATAGTTTTAGGTTTAAGTCATTGTCTTTGACTATTTCTTTCATTCTATCTTATAAGTCAGAATTTATTTCTTGCTTAAACTATAATAATAAAATAAAAACTGTTGGAGTTATTAAGAAATTGTTTGTTAGATTTCATTAATTCTTTAGTTGTTTGAATCAATTATATTCTTTTCTTTATTGTTTGAATTGATCTCAAACTATTCAAGTGCTTGTCTGAACTCTTCTCTAAGTTTGGTTTAAGATTCATTTATTTAGAGCTGTGTATTTATATTGTTAACTTCAATAAAACAGAAATTAATAGTTTAAAATAATTATTATATTAGGTCACTCTAATAATAAACAGAGTTATTATATAAAATGGAAGCACTTTTAAAATATAATATGTTAATAGAAAAAAATAATTTCTATAAACTAAAGCAATATAAAAACTTATCTTTGAGTAGTTTTAAATAATATTATAGTTTAAATTTTTTAAAGTAAAATAAATAAATATTTTTTTATAAATATTAACATAATTATTTATTTTTATACTAATGCAAACACTTTTTTTCCCCTTTAATAAATATAAAATAATAAAAATGAAAATAAATTATTTGATATTTAAATATTAATCATGAATTTTTGAATTTAAAATGAAAAGTTAATTAATTTAGAAACGGTATAGATAAATAAAATTACAAAATTATGTTAATATGAAATAATCATTAAAAAGTGCTAATATTTTCTCTGAAAAAGTTAGCATTATAGCAATAAATATACAAGTAAGTAATTTTTTATTATACAAACTTAACGTAATCTTGCTAATTTTGATTATTTTAATTAAATTTGCTTTCTTTGTTTTAATTTTTACAGGATTTATTAATTTTAGAATTGTGATTAAGAGCGCAATCTTAAGCACTTTTTACTATAAATACTATGTTGAAAATCTAAGTAAACATAAAACTGATTTTATAACCCTAACATTCGGCTTCTTTGTTGAATAAATAATGATTTGCAAGTTTAATGTATATATAATTAAAAAATATCTCAAACATACATATTATAAACTTAAGATTTTATCTCAAACTAAACCCTTACTTTTTTCTTCATTTTTTAAATTTACATCTGATTTAAATTAGCAATATATAATACCTGGCAGTTTTTATATTTTGAAAAAAATCATAATTCCTGATCTTTTGTATTTTATCGATAATAGTTTTTTCAGTAATTATCTAGCTTTAAGTGTCCAAAATAAATTTAAAATACTTAAATGCAAAAACTTTATAAATAATAAATATCCAATAGCATTGTATCTTGTTTTTCAATATCCTTCTTGATTTTACTAATTTAGTCCCACAACTGTGTTTTAGTTTGATCAATTTGATTTTACAAGAGCTTTAATATAAATAATATATGCTTGATTTAGTTGGAATATTTATTATTCAAGTTTTATTACTAATCACTATTTGATTCAATGTTATTAAGTTTAGTATTTATAAATTCATGAGCGCTGTCTAAAGCTTCGCACTTAATCTTTAAGTTAAAATAATTAATAATATGTTTTACTCAACATGTATCTTAAATTCAATTTAAAAATATTTATAAATATCTCAAGAGCTTTGTTTTACTTATCTTGAGTAATCTTATTATCAAAATCAAATTAATTAAAAAAATTCTACTTTTTATTATTTTATAAATTATATATAAACTTAGAATCATCATTAATTTAAGGATCAATGTTTTTTTTCTAAGATATTAAAAAAATCAATAATTACTTTATTTAACCTATTGTAAAGTTATAATATTAAGTTAAATTGAGTTATTAATTTAGTTATTAATTTAATTTTAATTTGTTTCAAAAGCGCTCAATGATTATTTAAATTCTTCTCTCAATTGTGACTGTGAATCACTAATCATTTTCTAAATAATTTGTGGATTGTAGGAGCTCTGAATCTTTTGCTCTTCCTACACATTTTATAATAAATAAATAAATATGATCTCTGAGGCTATCGATTTTGAGGAGCGTAAAGCGGATCCTCAAGGTAGAAGACTAAGTCAATTTAATTAATGATATATTATTATTAATTTGCTGTTGCTCCTCATTACTGACTACATTGTTTAGCAATAAATTAAAATAAAGCAGTCTGTTGACTCTTTCTATCATTATTTTGAACTAGGATGATTTTAATTAGCTCTCGTTCATACTCTAGTGTATGAGTTTGGATTTAATGTTTAATACAATTATATAATGTTCTCAATTGAGTAATCATCTATCAATCTTATTACATAATTATTTTCAATCTTTTAGTATAAATAATTAAACATTGTCAGTGTAAATCTTGAAGTGCGATTGTTTGAGATCAACAAGCTAATGCTTTTTGTGTGTCAACTATTCAAGTTTACAGTAGTTACATACAGCCAACTGGCATGTTGTGCAATATAAATTTGCAGTCTGACCTTCATGCTCATCGCAAAGTACAGTAAGTTGATCTAAAGATTAAAGCTTTCTCATGATTTGTCTGTTTTCTCTCAATACTAAAGGCAGAGTTATTTAAATTATTAAATACTATTTAGTCGCTACTTCTTAATCCAGAGGGCAGTAGATTTCCCTCTT
>ARYC01008419.1:0-14693 GCA_000711775.1 Oxytricha trifallax
GTTCTTGGGCATCACATTGGGGTTCCTTTATGTTGAAGACTGCGATGGCTTTCTTATCATGCGAAGGTACTGCTCGAGGCCATAACACAGCTGGTCGACTGTTGCCAAACTTTCAACATCAACCAACGACGACACTGCTCACTCAACGTTCTCCAAGGGCAGTCGTATGATTTGCCCACCAAGTATGCCCATCGTCGACGGTGGCGCCTGCCCATTGTTGAGGAGGATGCCTGAGGTGTAGGTGAGCTTCACTGGTTTGGGGTTGGAAAGGAAGTTGGTGCCCAGCACCACTGGTGTCCACTTGAGCACAGTCTTCGACTATGGCTTCAGCGCACTAGTCTTGATCTCTTCGAACTGCTGATTACTAAGAAACCCATAGTTCAGAATTGATTTGGGGGCGAAAGAGGTCTATGATTACTAGCTCATAGAGGATGATTCATGCTAGATCTGCTACTAGGATAACTTTTAAGTGCTGTTCCTTATTGGGGTTAACATATAATAGTACTTTAATGTTTAATAGTAAAATATAAGGGTCTCTAATAAGTCTAAACAAAACACCAATGCAAATCATTCTGAGATTACCAAAACAATATTTAAGCCGAATCTGATAGGATATTTATAATTTTAAATGAATCAGTTTTGATTAACTTTTGCTTCCAACAGGAACTCTCTCATTCACCCACACGAACCTGGATATTCTTAAGTTCATCCATGAACGATCATTTGGAGACTTGTAAATTGAACGGCTTCTTCACTACATCAAGATAAACTTTCATTGCAAGAACTCCAAGCAAAACTTCTCAGGTTCTCTCTCTGCCCTCGAGTTTCTTGCATCAGGAATTCCATTCAACGTGACATTGTTCATGAAGAAGCTGATCCAGTGCAAAGATGCCAGCCATAATTTCAGGGAGCTATTCTACAGGCCATTCTTCACATTCGTCTTCAAGACTATTGACCCCTCCTCTCTCAACAACGTAGTTCACTCTGAGTTTACTTTGGAAGACGGTAAAGTGTTCTGTGCTAAGATGAGTGAATGGCTTCGATAAATGCAGCATGACATCAAAATCGATGCAAATTCAAGCAATGGGAGCACCTTCTACACTGCAACATGCCAATCCTTTGAAGCTATGTACAACATGTCTGATCTTCCCAAACTTAAACAAGGGAAGATAAACAACTCCCTCGTCAACAGAGTCTTTAATCTATCTGGCCTTGAGTTAAAAGATGAACTAATGGAAGAATTCAAGAACAAGTTTGCCGATCCCTCACATGCTGATTTTATCAATGAGATCTAAAAACTTATCGAGGATTCTGACAAAGCTGAGAAAGATAGACTGAAAGATCATGACCTCTAAGTCTCAAGCTAACCCCTCACCTTCAAGCCCACCTCCGAAGAGTGGAAGTAAGAGCATCAATTCCTCGAAGAGTAAAACTCAAGTTAATGCTACTGGTGATGCTGCCAATGATTCTTCCAGCGATGATGTCAATGATGCAAAGCAGGGTCACTAAGACAGAGCAACTTCTTCCACCAAAGAAACACTACCTCTTAGAAGAAGACCTCCTTCATGAAGAGTTTGGGGAACACACATACTCCAGACCATACCAGGAACAGGCACACAAGCTATGGACCTAATCTGAGACTCCAGAGCAACTACAGAAGGAGCAGCATCCACAACAATCATTCTGACTTTGAAGAAATGGAGTTTTACCCTGATAAGTCAAGGATGAACACCTCTTTCAGGTCGAACACTCCTATCAGCCAACACTTCAGCAGCTAGAAGAACCCCATCAAGTACAGACAATCTGATTGTGATCCTACTGAAGTCATGATGAGCTAAGGATACATCAAACCAGTCACATCAAAGGGGGACGACGCAGATTGGGAAGCTGAAGAATTTTAACTCGTAGATGACTACAAAAATCTCTGCAAGGAAACTATCCCCCAAAACCTCACAGATGAGGATTTCAAAGAAGGAGCTCAGCTACTAGCTGAAGATTTCAGAAAGGACTTTGAATAAGACAAGACATTGTCAAGTTTCTATCTTCTCAAGTTCTACACAACAACGTTTGATGCTGGTCATGGAAACTCTACTGTCAACTTCTGCTATGCAAACAAGAGCCTGGTCAAGAAACAGAAAGCTGCTGTGCGATCATCATGCTTCTCTACTAATGCTCAAGACCAAATTTCTGTGTCTGAAGGATCACGATCAAGACTGGTCCCCAAGAAGAGAGTTCAACGGGCTGACGCAGAAGATCTTTTGGAGGAATACAATCACAAATAATAAAGAGAGATTCTTCCAGAGTCAACGCCCCAAACCAAAATCTAAACGGCGTGGAGGAGGAAGAGTAAAACTAAGAAATGCTAGTAGATGAACAGGGAAACCCCATCGATCCTGACAGTGCCCTACATCATACCATCCCAATGAGAAAGGAGCTGGACTACAATGCGAGAAGTGCAAATTCCAGTGCCAAGAAGGAACAGAGACCCAGAGAGAGAAATGCCTTTATGATCAGAAATGAAGACCATTACCTGTTCACTCGCTTATGGTGCGTGAAAGACCATTTTAAGGATTTGAGGAACTCAGAGATCTTCTAACTCCCATACATGATTCAATAAGCCATCGATTGCTATAATTATGTTGCTGAGTGCTTGGTAAAGGAACATTACGACTTCACTGGTTCTCCCTTTATTCTAAGCCCCCACTGCAGGCTTATGTTCTCCAGGGTCCATGACGCACCCCAGTCACACATAATAAAAAACAAATAACAAATAAAAAATATGAAAATAATATCAGAAAAAAAAAAAATAAAAAAAACCCGTCTCATTAAAAGTTTAGCCCGACTTCCCGTCTCGCGCCCCTTCCCGCTCATTCCACCCCCCCGTCACTTCCGTTCTTGGCCCTCCGTCCGCGCCCTTCCCACCCTCATCTTGACTCCGTGCTTCTTGCCCCCGTGCTCCTGCGCCGTCTCCTCTACCGTTGCGCGGCGCTCCATTTTGTCTGCTGCTTTGTGCGCCATCTCCGCTACCGTCCATTGTGGTGCAGCCATCTCTTCTGAACGCTTCAAATTCCCACTTCCAAGAGCCCTCAGCTGGTTGGTCTTTGATCAATCCTCTAAAGCCTACGATGTTAAACTGATAGGTTCGACTGATTACACTAACGAACACTTCTATGAATTGGCAAGCTTTACCCAGCAGTTCGCAAATAACAAAGACTCCTTTTCAAAAATCCTTCAAGATGGGGGTTCCATCATTGTAGAGTTAATCTTCAGATAGCTGTATACTTTCATCCCTCTATCAATCTTTAGCGTCATTCGGGAAAACTCCAACCATGAATTGGTTATCAAAAACAGTTTCAACAAGAAGGCAATCACTATACCACCTTTGAATCTAAAGATAGCCAACTGAAAGAGGCTTTCCAGATCTTAACAAAAGACTTTACTGATGATGGCTAGTTCTACACTGGAGTGAAGCAAGTGTTCGAGGTTCGCTTCTATTCCTGCTAAAGGTTGAAATTCCCCAAAGCCCCTTAGGCTAGTATTAAGACTTCCAATACAGAGCCAGAGAGTTCTTTGTCAGATACTTTTCTATGTAAGTTTCTTTTAAATTTAACTTTCTTAAAGGTATGCTTTACAAGCTTTTAAAGGGCTGTCATCGACTTGCAAAGGGGTATTGGGTACCTTCAGAACCAAGTGAAAAGGTTGACCTATGAGTACGATCCAGCAAATAGAAATTATGACCATCTCCCCACTTCACTGCGTGAATATTATATGACTACCAGTGATTTCACCGAGTCATTTGATTACGTAGTCATGGCTATAGGTCCATATGTTTATGAATTTGAACATCAAGTCGTTGATAAGTGCAGTAAGTTACAACATTTTAACCCTTATTTAGACTCGATCTTTTAATAATATGCAAAGGAGTGTCTACATTCAGATAGAGGATCTGTTTGTCCTTTAAGCTTGATAAACTGTATTTACTAAATGAATGGGCTCTATAATTTTGTTGTCAACGCCCCCAAAGAGTCTAATCTACATACAATGGGTAGAGAGGTGATAGATGGCCTAATTTAAATTACAAAGCTCGTGCATAGGACCATGACGGATTCTCTCAAGAGTAGAGAGAAGGAACTGTATGCATTTTACACCTCTACGTAAGTATTCTTCCCTGTCCGTGACCCTTCTTTAGATTCATGCAATAAAGCGATAAGGATTTCGAATTTAACCCAGACTCTCTTAACTGGGAGCTCCCCGAGGATCTTAAGATTGAAATAGGTATGGTTAAAAGTCTACCTGAGCATGTGAATACTGCACCTCCAAATAACTTCCTTTCAACTCAAAGGAGAACCATTGACTAAACAGTAGCTGAGCTCGCTATGACTTTGAGTCAAGCTGCAACCAGAAACTACTTGAATCTAACTGCCAGAGAGCAATCCCAAATTGAGCACTCACCATATCTTCTCTACTTTGAGGCCTTCAAGCACAGATTCTTCTTTATGTCTAGTGCAAAGCATGACCCTTCACAGTAAGTCTTATTGGTATTACACTACTATAGTAAAGTCATTATCCAACAAGATTCGTACTATTTGAACATGGTTACTCACCAAATCAGGCAGCCCGATACTAGTGAAAAGATCCAAGGAATCACAATCTCCAACATTATCCAGCAAAACAAACCCCGTCATATTTAATATGATCAAGTGATGCAAGACAGAGAGGCAAGCTTCATGTTTGATCAAGAGAACAGGGAGAGTTACTTGAGGTAAAGGGAAGCTGAAAGAATGGTGTAGTCACTTGGTGACCCCTCACAAGCACAATTTGGTTACAATTACCCTCCAGCTTCAAGTAATGTTCCCAATTTCAATCAGCTGATAAACTAAACACCTTACCCCCAACAATTGAACTACCAACAACAGTTTACATCACCAACTCCCAACCAGACTACCCAAAACCCCCTGCCTCAGCATCTAAGTCAAGCTTCTTATCACTAAACTATGAATTAATTCTAAAATGCTTATCAACCCTACCAAAACCGAACCATGTCATACAGCCAAGGACTGGAAATGTTACACCTCCCTGCAACAATCTCATAGACCCCAATAACATCTTTGCTTACCAAAATGCTGTTTAACAGAGATAGGAAAGCCAGAAGAGGAAGAATGGACGCTATAGATATGACCAGTCTAGCAAGTTCCAATAACCTATGAAGAGTGCTCATGATACCATCGAATTCTTCAAGGCGAAGGCAGCACAAGAAAAGAAATTGGGAGCCCAGTAGCCAGCACAAGCTACTAATCAGCTGTAAATCTAAGTTGGAGACAGATCCCCCAGAAGTCAATCTGATTAAGGCAAGAGACTTAACAACAACCAAAACCCCAGCATAGACTCACTGGAAGGCGAGTACCTACAATCACAATTTCAAGGTTCTTTGGGAGATCAAGCATTGCAAAATAATCTACAGAACATCCTCAGCAGCTAGGATTAGTAGCACTCCGATCAGGATAGGGTTGTACCTTCAAGCAATCCTCAGATGAGCAGCAATCAAATGCCCCAATTCTCCCAGCAGCACTACCAAGGTCTCAGCCAATCAGGAATGTGCTACATCGGAGGATAACAGCATCAGAATAACCTCTTTGGTGGCATGGGCATGGGCGTGAGTTCAAATTCATATCTCTAGAAGTAGTCCTTCAAGGATCACTCCACCGATGCAACTCACCCAAGCCCAACCATTGGACCAGCAACCAAGCCTGCTAACAAGAAGGGAAACTCTAGTGGTAAACCTAATCCAATCGAAGTACGAAGCGACTCAGACGTGAGAAGAGAAAGTCGAGAAAAGAATAAGAGGGAGCCACCAACAACTCTGCAAACAAACAAAAGCAGGCTGATCTTGGCAATAAAAGAGACTCTAAGTCAAAGTAGAAGAAGAAGGGGAAGAAGGAGAAGAAGGCAGCAAGAGATTCAAATCAAGCGAACTGGCATCCTCTGCCCTTGAAAAGACTAAGAAATAAACAGTAGAACACCAAGAAGAGGCCATCGAGGAAGATGAGGACCTTTAATGAGCCAGCTTTGTGAGAGACCCAAGAGACCAAGTTGAAGCAGTCAACATGCAGTGAACGCTCATACCTTATGGGCAGCATGGATCAATAGACTAGCTTAAGTTTATTTTAGATTTGTTTTAAGTTATTTTGTTTCACTAAGTTTTATTGTTCATCTATATATTGTGTCTTAACCCCCATTCAGAGTTAGTATAATGTCCATTAATAGCTTTCTATAAATCCCTTCTCATGCGCATCAACCCCTTTGCTTCACAGAGTGCGTTGAAATGCCTGAATTCCCTTCACACTACAACAATGCTTTATATTCTAATTCCCCACTTATTAATTATTAGTAAATTAAAAACCAGGACGCACTCATGGAACAGCTAAACTACAGAGACAAGCAGAACGAGCCACTCAGGCTGCAATTCGTCTACCAGCACAACACGCCCAACGCTTACTAGGTGCAAGTGTACAGGAAACGCAAGTATCTACAGCAAGTCGATGCTTTCGAGGTGGAGAACCATAAAGGCGACCTCTTCTGCAAGTGCGAGGAATTCAACATCAGTGTAAAGGCTGGAGCCGAGTTCAAGCTTACAGTGGCCTCCTCAAACAACGACCCAGTGAGAGTGCTTATCACTCCTGCTAATGGCGAGTCATACATGCTTTCTAGCTGTGATTGATCAGCAGGAGACAATGCAGCTGGTGCTGGTGAGAGAGGAGGGGCACTTGAGAGCAGAGCCTTCAGATGATATAGAGTCTTTGATTTAATATACGTTATTTAATACCTAATTCATCCCTAATTCACTCTCGATGTAACCCATCGAATATTAATTTCACACGCATATAAAACTTAAATTCACTGCTTCAATCGTCGTGATCTGCTGAGCTGATGTTGCTTCACTGCTGAAGCTATTAGCCGACTACTACTATGCGCTGGTGATGCCTGCCATGTCTGCAATGGGGAAATGGAGGAGAGTGATGGTTCTAGTAGTGTGGATGCTACAGTACTTACAACAACTTTTGAAACTTGGCCATCGCACTCTGCGATTAGTGCTACATCCAGGCTACAATTGTAAGTATACCCCTATATCATTAACAGCATACAGAAGACTTGGATCTGCGTTGCAGATGCAGCAGCTGGTGTGAGCTGCTTGAAATCCTTACTTCACCTACTGTTCAATTGGCATTCTACATGCTTGGTAAGTACAGCAACTTGATCCTCACTCAAGTCCTAGCTTTCCATGTAGAGGATCGGAGATAGGCAGGCAACTGTGCGAAGCACTAATTGGCATGGTGAGTTTCTTGTGGAGGCAGGGCGGGCAGAGAAACGTGAAGTAGCACAAGTAAGTTGACATCATTCCTTAACTTGCACAGAGTCCCAGGCAAAAGGGCTGAGGATGAATGAGAGATAGAGCAGAATTACAGAACTCGAGTGGAACTTTTCCAGAACCACAACTTACTTTTGGTTTAATACAGGGTAAGTCAATCAATTATCAAAAACGAAAACATGTTTACAAAAAATATAGCCAAAGGGTTTTGGGTTTTGGGCGTTGCACATGACGACATCAACTATGATTAAAATCGGGAGTTGTAAGAATACAATTATTTATTATAAAATATAGACATTAACAAAAGAACTAACCTAAGAGAGGCTTCTGCTACAATTTGAAGACTAACCAAAACTTAATACTTTCAGAAAATTCAATGTCAAAATCAAAATCTCAGATTTTTGCACATTAAGTAAAATCAAGCATTATCTCAAAATCTCAAAAACTTGAATTTAATAATGAAAAATAATCTATAATCCAATTTAGGGAAGCTAGCCCTCGCCCAGCAATAAACTGAGCTCAGACCAGCTAGTATAAAATATAAGAAGAAGACAGACTGAATCAACACCTAAAGTTGATTTAAATAAATTACTAATCAAACTAAGAACTAAAGAGGTGGCCACCCTAAACCTAACCAATTGCTGCTCTAATTCTCTGAATATGCTGAAGTTGAATCTAAAGTAAAATTATGATAATTAAAGTTTAAGTTACTTACTTGAATAATTATTGAATCTTGCTGAATCTCTCTGAATCTGATCCATGCTCTAATGTGAATCTCACTGAATGTACTTCCATCTCCATCTCTGCTCTGACCTAAATCCTATAAAAAGTCCTAAAAAAGTTAAGATCATGTTTCAGATCTGGGGGTTATTACATCATGGGTGATAACATCATCGAAGATTAATAGACAACGAGGCCTACCTAAGCCTCCCTTACCTTTAAATCTAGGTCGTGCTGATGCTTCTGCTCCTCCTACTGCTCTTGCTGACATCAAATCTAAAAAAAGTTAAAATTAATAGATGATTTTAAAAAATAAATGGAACTATACTAACCTTGATTTTTGATTGATCTCAAATGAACATGCTGATATTTCAATTACTTGCTGCTTCTGCTCCCAATCCATCAACAGAGGTGGCCACCAAACATACACTAACATTAACAAACGAGAAAAAATTTTAATAATTACAATTGAATATTTAAGCTTGGCTTAAGTAGCCCAATTTTGGGAATTAGAACTTTCCAGAATTTCCCAAACTAATTTTTGGAAGTTCCCAAAATATTTGGGGTTTATGTTGATGCTGGCATGATTATCCAATTGTTTCAGTATTTGCTGTGATTTCAAAAAATAGTTAGTTGTTTTAGTTTAACTTGTTTTAAAGCTTTTAAAAAAAGCTAGCTAAAGTTTTTCACTTTTACTTTACAGCTTTGATGATTAAAAACCCAGTAATCCTAAGCTATGTAAGAGACTCTCACTCCAAGGGTGCTGGGGTACACACCCTGAAGGCCGAAGTGGCGTAAGACCTCTCAGGCTGTATCCTCGCCGAGGGCTTTGCAGGGCTGTTGCTGGTACTTGTACTTACTAAACTTTAGCTTAAACTTAGAGCTGGTCTGAGCTCAACTTTCTTACTCAACGTTACTCTGTTACTTGAGAGGGTACTCTGGTATTGGTAAGTGATATTCACACTCTTAACTACTTCTATAGGTCAACAGCAGTGAGAACTCGTCTCAGCAGGTCACCTGCTTGCAGTGCTACTCACTGCTTGTTTGTTTTGTTTGAGTCTTTTACTTCTTGTTTCTTCGTTGCCTAAGCTAAGTGGTGCCTGGGTTAATACCTGGCTCACAGTGTTAAGTTTTTGGTTAGCTTCTTAGTCTAAGTCTTTAGGGTTTGTGTGGTGGCTATGACCTGACTCTGACAGCCATATTTATCTGTCGAGGGGTACGCTGGCTAGGGCAGCCAATCTCTGGTGTTTATTGCACTGGGGAAGGGTTGCTTGGAAGCAAAGGAGCCTCAGCGAGGCATGTTTGAATAGTTATTGTATGTATTAATTTTAAGTAATATTCTTCACTTTAACCTTAGAATCCAAGCTTTGGCCTGACTATTGGGCTGGTCTACTGCTCTCTAGTCTTACCCTATCATCTCTACCCTGTCCTAATGTTGTTGTCATGTCAAAGGCACCAATGACTAGTTATCCTACCAAAATTTCTGATAGTCAGGTGAAGGGTCTAAAGCTAGCCAGCCAAAGTGCTGTTCTGGAAATGTTCCATATTCTAGGTCTTAAGGCCAAACAAGTCCAAGTAAGACCCCATTTGCCTAGTATTTGAAGCCTACCACCTGCCCTATAGCTTGAACTGTCCTATAGTTACATGTTATTAGTAATAAACAATGTTATCAATGACTATGATCAATTATCCACCATAGAGATCACATGGGGTAGAGCTGGGCTGGACCCAAGGGGTGAGGAGGAGGCAGATTTTTGAAAATTTCAAGGCCAAAATGGCCGTTAGGACCTCCCTGACATTTCAAGATGGGATATAGCCACTCCCACCACTAATCGGCTTCTTTCCTTCCATCTCGTCGATCTAGAGTGTATTAGCGATGTTTGGGTTGGGGTGGTGGGATGGGGAGGATATTGGAAAATAATTTTTGTAAAATCATATAAGTCATACTCTATAATCCGTTAGAGATAGTATAGGCACTTTCAAACTTGGAATTGAAAATAATTCGACCCCCCCCTTCTAAATCCGCGGTTCCTCAACTCTAAAACCAACTTTTTTTATGTTTCTGTAGTGAGGCTTGGATTTCTAGACGACTGTGAGTGGTTTGGGGTCGATCTGAGACTCAAGGGTAGACCTCATGGTGCATCCGGGGGAAATGAGGAGGTCCCTGAAAAGTGGCCTCAGATCAGAAATTGGGGCCACCGACCTACCGATCTGAGGGGGTTCAAAAATATGGTTGGCATAGCCAACAAAACTCCCAAACCCCAAACCCCTGATAGTTGATTGAGTGAGATTGAATGAATTTGAGATGAATGTGCATGATTAAAGGGAGTAATGTGAGAGGTTGGGGGTATAATGAGGTTTATGAGTAGATAAGAGGGGTATGCTTAATAATTTATAGTTAAAATCTAAAATCTGAATTCAATTTTTATAACTAAGTTCCAAATCACAAAATTTCCACTCAATTCGCTGACCACTCCAGCAATCCGATGAATATTGGGCAATCATGGCTAAAATCGTCTATGGCCAGCCGCAATGATGATGGGTTGCGGCATCTACCCAGCAATAGGTGAAAATTAATGGTTGGACTTACCTTATTCATGGCTCTGGTAAGTTAATATATATATATATTGCTCTTAAACCCCAAAACTCTTTATATACTTTACCAATTTCTATTTAGACGGAAAATTTCCACTACAGTAAAGACTGCTTCTCAGCAGTTATGAATCTCTGTCAACTATCTCCCTATAATATTAATTTAAATGTTAAGGTATCAGTTGAAGCAAGCCAGCAACCAGAGCAGCGGCCCACTTTTCAAAGTAAGAATTCCCCTTCTTATTTATTAACTTTAGATATGCAAAATCGTAGAGCCAGTTCGACCAACTTCCTTGCCAAGTTTGTGGCAAATGGATGTTTAAACGCACAATGAGCAGACACCATCAACGCATGCACAAGCCCTTAATCATAGAAGATTCTGACGCTGAAGAAGTCGTGATTGACACTGCTATTCCTAATTTTGCCCCATCTTCATTTATGAATACTTAAGCTGGCCTTCAACTATTGGGAGTCAAGGAAAATCAACTTGAGGAATCCAAACAACCCCAAGTGATGACTGGCTCTACTATCGACACTGCCTATGATTTCTTCAACTATCCTGAGCCCCAAGTCAAGTTAATGAAATTCGATCTGATGCTAAAGGATCACTGGAACCTTTCACAATCTCTCCTCCCATTTACCTTGCTAGAGATTCCAGACAAATCAGTAAGGCATTGATTTTAAATCCATATGTAGGTGAGCATAATGAAGGCAGTTGCTATTTTGGAAGACACTGCCGACGGCTTGATTGAACGTAAGCTTAACATCGTATTGATGCTGCAACCAGAGCAGCTGCTTGAGCTAAGAAACATGGTCTATAACACAGCTTACCTCTCATTACTAAATAAGCGTTATGGCGAGGTCGCCACTGGTAAGAATTATTCTATCTCTCACCAAGGACTATAGAGAAAATGCCTGAGAAGTCCTTAAAGATTTTCAGCCCTTTGAAAGCCACAGTGTTCCAAAGCTATTTAAATGGCCAGCTCCGTAAGAGCTTCAGTAAGCTATTCCATTCCTTTATCGACGAATACAATTGCGATGTGAGCGAGTAGCTTTCATATTTCAAAGTTCTAAGTGATATCCAAGTTGACGTGTTTGAATTCTTGAAAGTTGACAAGTTCCCAGTCGTCGAGTTCAACACCTCTATTGTTTGGAAGCCTGGCAAGTTCTAGCGCAATCACAAGTCGAAAACTTTGTGCAATCCTTCGAGACACGCTATTAATTCAACACGAGCATTGACAACTCAGGGGGTGCGAATTGCCATGATACTCCAATCGCTGGTCAACTTCTTCGTTGACATTCCTTGCAGACCCCAAACTTCGAGATTCATGTGCCTGAATATCTTACTCGATAAATGGTTGAAGGAGAACAAATCCATGAGGAGTGTGGGTTATAAATGCACCAAAACATCAAGACTTCTTGCTGTAGCAAGGGAGCTGGAGGATCAGATGTGGGTTTTGCTTGACCCCAAGGCCGTAGTACTCAAGAGTAATGATGCTGAGAAGCTAGAAAGGAAGGTGTATCCCGATATTGAAGATTAAGTAATAGCACAGCCCAAGTTGAAGCCCAGACTTTAAAAGCAATTGGACAAGGCAAAGAAAGCTCTCAACCTCCCCGATATGACTGCTGGCAATAAGTGCAAACCAACTACCACCTACTATGTCAAACTCTACTCTAAGGAACTCTGGGTATACGATTGCAGCTGCAGAATCCACAAGCTTCATTTTTGAGAACAAGTTGCCTGAGTCCTGAGTACTAGATATGCAAAATCTCCTAAACCCCCACTTGAAAAATAATCAAAACATAAAAATTCATTTCCCCTAATCCATTCACTAATCACTGCTTCTTATTACTTAAGCATTCTATCATAATACACTTCATACTATACTGATTACTTTAGTCAATAGCGATTGTTTACCTTCCTATATTTATCTTAGCTTCCTTATATTGATATTGCCATTAATTAATTAAACCCTTGTCTGGAAATGTTCCATTGGCATTTAAATCTGCAATAGCAATTCTCTCGAGTATATTCAAGCTGTCTAACTAAATGACACATGTATTAACAGTCGTCAGCTACTAAACTCAACTGGTTAGCTGCCCCATTATAAAATGTCTCATTTGCTATTCCATTTGACGCCGCTCCTTTAAAACCCCAGAGCGGCATTGTAATTGTAATTAATTTTTCAATTTAACTTGCACACATTGAAATCGCTAAAATGAAGTCTGCTGCCCCAAAATATCAGAGAAAGAAGATCAGCAAGTAGTGTCACTTCCTCCCCCATTAATGCACTGACACTACTACATTCACTGCCACTTCCTCTTATTACAAGCATCTTAAAATAGTTCACAGGGGTTTTGGGAAGAATTTAAAATGAATCGTAAGACGTTCTCTTGTGACATATGCGGTCATAAGTCAATCTCTGAGGACAGCTTGAGAAAGCACAAGTGTTTGTAGTAATTGGTACTCTCAAAAACCAAAACCATTGCCAAAGCCAAGAGACATGTACCCCTTCAAGCTAAACCCCATGTTAAGAAGCACGATCAAGTCAAAGGTAATAAATTATTCTCTTAAATGATTGCCTAGAAGTCAGAGTGAGCCCTAATGTCAAACGTGTTGAGGAAGAGAAGGAAGGGCACATCGCCTCCACCACGCCTGCCAAGATAGTGAATGACCATATGTTGCTTGATATGGAAGAGTCATTCACTGATGGGTCATAAGAAGAACTATTCTATGAACAGCCAGGATCCATGAACTTTGAACCTATGCTACAGCAATAATAAGTAAATTTGATCAAATCGAGTGTACCCATCATTTATCAGCCAACCGATGCTGCTGACCCCATTATGCAGGATCTCTCACTTTCACCCCCAAAATATCCCCTTCTTATCGACGACAACTAAGAAGAAACCCATCTGATGTAAGAGCAGCCACTCAGGCATTTGGCTCCCGTAGAGGTAAGCCAGCAACTGTAAAGCTAGATTTCCAGTCTAAATGCCCACCACCCAGTTTGTACAAAGCCAAAACCCCAGAATAAGTTGGACCCCGTCACTGGACTTTAATCAGCAGTCTAAGAGATGTTCAATCCCCATCCTATGAGTACCCCATTTAATCCACTCTCAATGCAAGCATCTATAGTGAGCAGTGCCAACAGCATCAATTTTTCTTAGCAGCCATTACCCCAATAACATCTTTAAAACTTCGGGGCCCCTTTTTAATTAGCCACTGGATTTTCAAGACTAATAACCAAGGCTTTGGTCCGAATACAATTAGAGCTTGTCCTCGCTTAGTTTCACAAAATCTCTTTAGCATCTAGTGAAATCCAATTCTCTATCTGTTGTTAACGCTGGGTATGAGTAGTAGAAAGTCAACACACCAAATGAAAGAGTCTACTCATAGGAAGAGCAGTCGATTGCAGGAGATAGAATCGAGGAGATCGAATCGTCAGTGAAAGGAACAGATTTGAAAGAAGCTCTCAACTTTATGTTATAAAATATCAAGAAGCACTCAGACTACTAATGGGGAGATATCAACGAATCAACGCCCAAGGACTAATCAAAGCAACTTAAGCATCTGCATTTGACCAGAGCCCACTACAATCTTGACATGGGGACTCAATTGAGAGAAAGCAACGCCCAAATCGGCTATGGGGAAATCACTCAAGGGGGCGTTGACAAAGTCATTTCTTCATTCTACAAGTTGGGGTTCTCTGAAGATTCGGTATTCTTGGATTGGATATAGGCTCAGGCTTTGGGCAAGTCAACTTTCAGGTAGCACTCCAATATAAACGCAAGAGTGTAGGCATAGAAATCGTCCCCAAAAGATTTCACTTCTGCCAAGAGAAGTTGAGGGGTTTCAAAATCAAGTATCGCAGTTGCAAGCATATTGCTAGTGCTCTTGATCTCCTTGAATTCCATTGTAATGATATCGAAGCAATGCAGTACCTCATGACCCCATCTCTAATAAAAATCACCCATGTTTACGTCTTTGACACTGTCATGAGCAAGACCAAAC
>ARYC01008420.1:0-14788 GCA_000711775.1 Oxytricha trifallax
AGTACATGAGCTCTGCAGGAGCGAGCTTGTAATGATATGGCCCTAGGAACATGAGTGGTAGCTTTAGTTAGCCGTACTACGCCATCACATTATGGGATCTGTGATAGGGTGCGTTATCGATCATAATAACAGTATTCTTTCTCCACTGCAAGTCAATCTAATCCAATGTAAGCACCAGCTTGCACAAGAAGTATATGAAGGAGTGCTAATTGGTCCTACCTCTATTCACAGTGTAGAACAGCTCTCCTGTGCTTGATACTCCAATAATCAAGTTCATCTGATTCAGCCTCTAAGAATTTGTAACTCGGTTCTTAATATAAGGAGCTGTCCACCCTCTGCGCCTCTCATCTGTTTAATGCAACACTGATTCATCAATGTTGATTATCCTCTTGCCCTCATTCAAAAAGATCACGAATTACTGTGCAGCAAACTATCGCTGGAGCTTGCTGCTGTTGTTATTATGGAGGTTCGTTATCTACTTGACTTACTTGTAAGTCATCATCAGTTCATTCTTAAGGTACCTTCGGATCATTTACTTATTGCAATGAAGCTGGACTTTTTGCTGTAAGCTCTTTTGGATGTCGGATATTTATATTGGGACTTAGTCATAAGTAAGCATATTCACTATGTGGGTACGTGCTCGGCTGTGCAGCTTCTTGTATTTGCCTCGACTGATATTCTTGAGATTCCAAAATGGAGCTTTCTTTATAGGATTGTTTAGATACCTCCTTAGTTTGTAGTAGGAAATGCCAAGCCTTTTCATTATCTGCGAGCAAGATAATCTTTCAGATTTCCTAAGTCTCAAGGATTCCTGAGCCAACTTTAACTCCTTTTGTTGTTATTCCATTTCCTTTTTCATGATCTTGAGCTATCTCCGAGGCACTATTGCTTAGAGCTAAGTGTGCTCCCCAAAGATGGGGAGAGTATCTCGGATTTTATGGTTCTCTAATACTTTCTTTTCCAATTCTTTCATATCAATATTGCTAATTTTTTCAAGCATTCCTTAAGCCTCTAATTCTGACTACACATACTCCGTGTAGACCCTAAGAGCCATCTAGCCAAGAGTCTTTATTTCATCCTCATCAAGCAACGTTTATTTAAATCCATCGTGTCTACTCTCTCGATAAGCTGCTTTAGGATCTATAATGAAGCCATTGAATTTAACATCATCTAAGGAGTCTTCAAGGTCTAAGTAAAAGTTGTCCATCTCTCATTTACTTACAGCCTCAATCTTCACATCAGCTACTGTCAAGTTTTAATGGTATAGCATATTGGTTGTAGTGTAATCAGCTGAGCCTTCATCATCCTCTTCCTAGCTATTTGAGCTCTGCCAACTAATTAAGCTTCTTGACAATTGATCCGATTCTTAATTTTGGAAAAATTATATATTCTTTGACGGTCGTTTATTGGAACATGATTCCATTAAATTGATGGCGATTATATTAATAATGTTTTAGCCTGGCTCTAATAGGAAATCCGCATGCGGAAATCTGATTGTGATGAAGGGATTTCACAATAGTTAATTCGCCAACTCTTAATGGCAACAATTCTGTAATCATGAGCCAAATTTTGGCTATTTAAAGCCGCTGTTGGCACCCATCTATTAGATTAATATGAACCAGCCCTAACTCACAGGCATAAATGTATAAGAGCTCGCCCAGAAATGCAAAAGCAAAAAAGAGCTTTACAACTTTCTCACCCAGAATTGTAGGGCATTCCTGCCAAAGCCGGACTCAACCAATATTTACTTCTTCAAGTCCATCATCCGAGCTAAAAAAGAAGTAAGCCATTCTGATAGTAATCCAAATCGTAGTATATCAGAAGAGAAGACGTAAAAGTGTCGGCAGTGCCTCACATTGAGGGACTAACAGTCCAAGATTTCCTCGATCATGCGAGAGACTTCCCCAGGCTACTCAACTTTCTCCCTGATGAGCGAGACTGGGTAAATTTAGACAGACAATGGATCTGTGACTTGCTCTACACCTTAGACACCGACGGTGTCTCCAACATGATTCACGATGCAATGCTTTAACGTAAACAAAAGCTTGAGCTTAACCGAGATCTAGTCGTTGAAATGAGACCTGAATTTGTTGACGCATTGTCTAGATGTCTCAACTACAGCAGTAAGTTTACTCTCTATATAACTTAATTGCAGCTGAAAGAGGCAAAGCAGTAAACCTAATGAAAAATTCATCTAAGAGAAAAAGGACAAGAGATGAAATTGAAGAGGTGAAAGATTACGAAACTGCCTTGAAATCAGACAGATAGCTTTTTCTATAAGAAACAAAGAGGCTGAAACAAGAACATGATAATTTGGAAAGCGAAGTTGTAGACTTACGCAAAATTAAGGAGTAAGTTATGCAAGACTTCGGCTCGTAAAATCTTGAAGGATAGGTGTAAAACTTCCGCCTTTGAGGACTATCAAGCCTTACCCTCATCCTTTCTCTGTACACTAATACTAGAAAGAGTTGAAATAGGGTGAATTGTTTTAGAAATTAAGGATTAATATCATCTGTTTCTTATCCCCTCTCTTTAGGGGTTTCTATGATCTATATTGCTTATAAAGTTTTTCCTTTCTTTTGAAGCCTTCTTCAACCAGGCTTCCATACTTTCTTCACTCTCCTCATCCTCCTTGTAAGTTTCATTAAATGACTTGTCTCTACAACCCCTCCTCACAAATAGATCTCAGTTTTCAATAAGCTCATTAATCTTCTCTGACTTTTCTTAAGCCTTCTTACCTCTTTTGCCAGTCAATTTCTTTCCTTCTCTGCTCTTTGATCTTTGTCTGCCTGGATCTTAAGTAATCTCTTAATATTGACGCTTCACGCCCTTTTTGAAAATTTTCTCAACCTCACTAAGTGGCTTATCCTAAAGCACGGGGTTCTGGCTCATCTTCTCTACAATTAATTCTAGGATAGAAG
Source organism: Oxytricha trifallax (assembly GCA_000711775.1). NCBI lineage: Eukaryota > Ciliophora > Spirotrichea > Sporadotrichida > Oxytrichidae > Oxytricha > Oxytricha trifallax. The sequence continues at coordinate 2,922 of ARYC01008420.1, forward strand.
GTTAATAGAACCCTAATTTACTTTAAGTTTCTGGCTCTTAAGCCACTGCAAGAATATTCATTTCCTCTTCAGAGCCCTTCTTTTCTTCCTCTATATCCTTAATTGCTCCTATGAATGCTTCTTCTACCGTTTCTACTATCTTCTCCACAATAGCTTTTACCTCTTCAGATTCATGACCTTTGATTGGAGTCTATTCAGAAGGAACTTATTTATCCTCTGTATGATCGTTAATGCCCATTTAAGTTGCTTCTTGTTTCTCTTACAAATTAAACTATACTTCATTGAACTTTTTGTCTAAAATAAGGTCGGTTTCATGCTACTCTACATAAAGAAGTTACTCAGCACTATCTTTGGAGTTGAGACGATACAATACTCATTACCATCTGCCCTTTGTATTAAGTCTTCCAATTCTTCCAATAATTTGCTCTTCTGACCTTTTGGAAAAGACATCTGCGATGATGAGATACGAACCTCCGTTCTAATTGATTTCATCATTAGTCTGAATGTCAGTACCTCTTCCATGTATTTCATTAAGTAAGTATATTCCATATTCCTTTTTAGCATTCTTCATTAGGTATCTGCCTTCAATCATAGATTCGATATTGGCAGCTTGCCCTCTGCTTAAACTTGTAAAGTCGTAGCCCGATCTCTAAAGGCCAATCTCGATTGCATTGTAATTTGCTGAAGCCACTATTAGAACTGGCGATTGGCTTAGCTACTCTATTATAATGTCTTTGATTCTAGCTAAGTAATCACTTTAATTTGTACTCACAAGCACATCGGGGAATTGTGTCTTTTTATCTCCTTAGAGCTTATCAAGGGTGGGAAATATTACAGGTGTAGATTGAAATGCAAGCTTTAAACAGTTCTCTTCAGATTAAGAGAGATTGCTTCCAGAAAATCCTATCACTTTATGAGCCTGCTGAAAGTACTCTAGAGAGTTGATTATAGAATCAACAGAGCCATCAAACATTATCCAGTCGTACTCGTCGACTAATACATAGCTTTGCTGCCATACATTCGCAGCCTTGTTGTTCTTCTGCATCTTATTTAATTATGGCTAAATGTAGAAATAGATACCAGTATCTTTGGCAAAGAAGTTCAGATTGCAATTAAGCGACATAGCTTTAATGACTCTCTAATATCGTTTAAAGTCTCTTTAAACGAGATGCTCATTCTTGCTGAGTATAAAGACTGACCTTTAGGTTTTAAGAGCAATAAGGATTTCTAATGCAATGCATATCAGGGTCTTCCCATTTCCAATACCAAAATGGATGAAATGGTTGCTACTCAGCTTGTCACAGATATAGTTTAAGCATAAGACCTGCGAGCAGTAGAATTTGAATCCTAAATTTTACTCTAAAGTTTCTAATTCCGCATTCACTCTTAAGAGTACATCTGCAGACTTGCAATTGAATATTGCTGCAACTTGGTTAGTACTAATTCTCATTCTTAAATAGCTATAGAAGACCATTAACTGCCTTTTCAGAAAAGGCTTCCATAGTTCTTGGCAATTGCATTATTCTGTCAAGGTCAGAGAAATCACAGTTGAGACAGTTGTCAATAGTGTGGATGCTTAACTACACATTTTTCTCAACTTGCGCATTCACAATTAGCTACTACACTTTCCTGATTTGTTCAATCTTCCCTACCCACTATTAATCTCTGTTTTGCAGTCTTTAAGCAAGGCCTTTCATAAAGTGCACCATTGAGGCTTTGTCGATAACTTCTTGCTTTTATAAGAAAGTTGCCCTTGTCTATGAAATGTAGTCTTTTAAGGACTCTAAATTAGGGGCTGAGCATAAGGCACATATTCTTACAAAGTATTCTGTATACTCCCCAGGAATGTCTCTTATAAGATTCAAGCCAAAGTCTTGCTTAAGCATGATAATAATAGGCACATTCATTATAAAGAAGGAGTTCGGTATTAATTTGATGACCTAAGTGTCAATTTAAAAGTAGTGCCATGTTTAAGCCAAAAGATGAATGATTCCTGGATTGGACTCGTTTAACTTCTAGACAATAGCGAACTGCTTACTTAGACATGTCGCCTCAGTAATAAAGACCAAGTTGGCTAAGCCTATGGCTTGCCTAGCATTGGGTGACCTTATAAGTAAGAGGATTGCTTCTTATATTAAGTTCTCTTCTGGCTGATATTTTTCCCCTGTATAGTAACTAAGGGCAGCCAAAAATATACGAGCTTTGGAGTCTTACTCTAGTTTTTGGTTGCTTGAGATCAACTCCGTAATTAAATAGAATAGACCTTGGTTCACTTAAGGTTCATTTGCCATCTCAAAATGCTAAAGGAATGAAAGTAGAGATTAGGTATTTCGGGCAATTATTTCTTGAAGGATTTGCTCCTTTTGTTTATAATTTGATTATTTGAAACTTTCAAAGTGCTTGACCAACATCTCATGGCCTATGATTGATCCATAGTTAATAGCTAGCTGAGGAAAGGGTCTTGGAGCTTGCATTGATTCACTAGCTAAGCTCACAGTTGTCTAGAACTCACTCGTCTTCATTTCTTCGGATGAAAGAAAGTTGTTAAGATTCTCAGAGACCAGTGTCTAGGTATCACTGCTGTTCTTGGTTTTCTTGCTTTTGTTATTGTTTATAAATTTTCTCACCACGTTCTTAAAATCCCATGTCTTTTAATAGCCTTTGAAATCCTCCTGCTACAACAGGAGACTCAAATCATAATTATTCTAGTGTAGAAATTCCTTTGCTCTATTGATTTTGGCGCTATCTTGGGCTCCCTTGTACTCAGCTTTAATGCCCCTCAATTTGCCGCCCTCATCAAAATTATCATTGGCTTCATGATTTTCAAAAATCCGATCACCCTGCTCGAGAAGTTGAGCTAACTATTCATTTGAATTTTCATAATTTAACTCTAATATATGTGGTTAGTAAAAGAAAAAAAACTACCAGGGCTTGGTTCTTTAATCTATGGGACAAAAGACTCAGCTATCTGATCCCGCTCTTGGTCTGGATTCATGGTATTTTTAAGTTTTGATTATAGTATTATATACTGGATTATTATAATTAATAGTTGGATTATTAAAAAATACCACTGGATTCTTCAAATTTACTATAAAAAAACCTCTCTCCTTCACTTATCCAGTGGATTTAAAGATCAATAGGCTACAAACCAGTTCAAATGCATTGCTTATGATAATACCAACATATAAAGGTGAAAAAAATAGGCTTGCAAGAAATGGCTGACCCGCCATGGGTCTTTTGAGTGCTTTTCGTGTCTGGCCTCATTGAAAATTGGCTTTTTGGGAAAATCGAAAAATCCGAAGGCCTAATGGCGAATTCAACCCTATACTGTTAATAACGTACATATAACCAGTAGAAATGTGCAGTGAAAGTAGAATGGAAAGCAAAGGCACTCGTTTTCGAAAATCGAGGTCATGGTTGAAGGGGGTCCAGACTGGATTTGGATTCTAGACTCCAGACTGGATTATAGACCCAATAAGAGGAGGAGTCTATACTAATGTTGAAATATTGGAAAAATTAGATAGAGAAGCTACTGGATTTTATGAACAATTAAACTCAAAATAGAATAAGGAACACTCTCAACAATATATTAGCACAAGACCTTAATAAATGCAATTAGCAGCACTTCATAAGACCTTCTTTCTGAGACTCTTGAATCAGCCTTCTCTTTAAAAGTTAAATTATGAAATTTGTAATTCCCTTATTTATCAATATTAATTAATTTTTTTATCAATTTCACATTTCTTTACGAACATAAGTTTTTGGGTTTATATATTATATATATATAATATATATATATATATATATAAGTATGTTATGAAATTTTGTTTAAACTAACCAAATATTTCATCATATTAACTATAATGTCTGCAATAATAATTGGCTTAAAAATCTAATTATATTTTTTTATTAAAATTGCATAAATACGATTTTAATTGTGATTATTATCACAATAAAGTATTAATAGGAATAGATAAAATTATAATTACTAAAATAAAGTTCAATCATTGTCCTAAATAAATTTAACTGGATAACCCTCAATTTCCAATACTTTAAAATTATATTACCCTGCCAAATATTATTGTGCCAATGGAGTTTCATGCTATAACTAATCTGGCAGCTTGTATGTATGCCTTAAGTTACCAAACTTCTATTAAATTTTAAACTTTAATACAATAATAATGATTACACTATAATTTAGATAGATGAAATAGATAGATAATAACTTAAGGTAAAAAAACTATAATTTATATAATTATTTCAAACTTATTGCTTGTTTTTTAGGTCAAAATTGCTTGAAATTTTTAATAATGCCTTTTAATTTAAAATTGTCGCTGTAACTGAATACAGCATTAATCAAAATATCAATCTATTTATTTTAATATAGAAATTTGTTTATTTAAATTATCTTGTTTCTATGCTAAAATATTAATTATCTCTTTGTAAATTGAAATAAATATGCTCCTTTATCTGCAATATAATCAAAATTTGTGGCTGGACATTTGATACATATTAATCAAATATAGATCAAATTCTGATATTGATAAAATATAATTATCGAGTTCTATAAGTTCAATAAATTTATAATTTAAAATATTTTTTTTAAAAAATCCTATTTATATAATAAGATAAATATGATTATACTTTGATAATTACTACACTTTTGTTTGAAATAAGTTTCATTAAATCCATCATACGTGGCTTTATAAACCAACTTGTATTAATAATTAAATGCAATAAATCGCAAAAAATCCAATCAAAAATAATAAAAATTCATGATTTTCTTATAATCTATATCAAATTAATCCCCGAAAGATGTATGAAGGACGAAAAATTCTTAAAATTCTGCGTATACTAGGTCTCTGAATCTTAAAAAATATTTTTGATTAGCTAGATTCTCATCTTTTACTACAAAACCTTAGTCTTTTGGTAGACTACCAGATATTTTAAATAATATGACAAATATAAATTTCTATTAACGCTATTTTCGTTGATTAGATTTGCAATAAATCTATAAAAATTATAAATAAATGTGAAATTTATAGATATTTTGATTTCAATGTCTTAATAAATCTTCTTTTTTCCCTTCATTTATTAAGAATAAAAATTACAAACATTCTAAGTTTAATTATTTATAATATCTTGTTCTTAAAGGCTAATAAATGTTCTTTAGACAGATCTAATTCTTAAAAAAGTAGCTTATCAAATATTATACAACTAATCATAGTTCAAAATTTATTGAATTATTGATTATTTTATGACACACAGTATGTCAATTATAAAAAAGTTTATATATATATTTCTGTAATATTACATCTTTTGTATCGTTTATCAATTCTTTATAATTAGTAGCACTAAATGTAAGGTCATTTTCATAACTTTAATCTAGAATCTCTAATATATTTTAAATCTATCTTTTATATCTCTTAATTAAGGCATTAGATTCTTGATAAATATATTCTTTGATTTTAATTAAAAAATAATATGAATGCTCATATAATAAATTAAAGTATTTTAAGAAAAAAGAATTAATAAAATATTATGATATACTTATATAATCGTTTTATAATGTCATGTTAAAATATACAATATTAAATTGAGTAAAAGATTTTTATAAGATTTTACATATTCAATAATTAACTATATATTTAATAATTTCCTATTTTAATAAAAATTTGATTTAGCATTGTAATTAAAATAAGCTTTATGTCTAAGATGATTAATATGCTCAGTTAATAACCAAATTTCACAAATTAGTAAATGTTCTTGATTGCAATAGAATTAAGAATAATTTTAGGATGATTATCACAAAAAATGTTAAATATTTCAAGAATATAAATTCAAAATAATTTACATTTTATAATAGAAATAGTACTTCCAATTCTTTATCCAAGAATTATTTTTTAAAATAATATAAGAATTGTAGAATTATACAACCTATTTGAATTTCAGTTTCTTCAAGCATTTGTAAAAGATAAATAGCAGCAGAATTTGAGATTTAAGTCTTCTGACAAAACTCTTTAATGGGGCACTAATCCAATTTATCTGAAATTTCATAGGTTGTGTTTCATGAATTGAGAAGCATTTTAAGCAAAGAGGATGACCACAGATCATATATTGAGGTTATCTTGATGTGGTGTTGTAGATTTAAGTAAAATGTAAAATTAATAATTATTCAAATTTTCTTTCATTATTTGCAAATCAAGTTTTCTTGATTCATCTTTGAGTATTTTAATAGTGATTAGATTATTTAATATCAATTATAAATACTTGAACTTTGTTGAATCCAATATATTCAGCGAAATAAACATTAATGTCATTAATTCATATTTTTATTAAAATTCTTATTTTCAACTCAAAATAATTTATTAATATTTTTTAAATAATGAATCTTTTTTTTTTCTAAAAAATCACATAATTTAAATTATAATATTTATTATTTTATATTGTTTTCAGCATAAAGAGCAATAAGTAATTTTTATTTAAGAATTTATATTAATACAAGTTAAAACTAATATCTTAAGAATCTTGATTCTCTTCCAAGAATAAGTCTAATATATATTATAATCTTATCAGTAATAAAATAAACCAAACTTTTGACTTGATAAATCATTGATTATTGAGAATAAATTCCGCTTAATAAACTTCAATTTCCAATACTCTAAAATTATGCTTTCCAGCCAAATATGATTCTGCGTCTTCAGAGTAGTTTATCCCTTCTGGAAGCGAATAAGTGGAGCCTAAGTTACTAAACCACAAAAAATTTAATCAAAAAAAGCTGTATAGTTAAAATTTAATATAAAAAAGTCATTTATTAAAAATAAAAAAAATAAATATGATAAGTTTATAACTTTCATTGTTTTAATCGCAATTAAGTGAAATTTTAAGATCTTACCCACTTCCAAAAGTAATAAAATCTTTAGTTGCGTCATAGTAAGAACAAAAAATTACAAAAATAAGAATTATTCATTTAAATAAGAAATGTTAAAACTGAATTAGGTATTAAAAATGTTAAATATTTTAGTAAGATTCTTATATATAGTACTAGACCTTTTATCTTCTACATCTTTCTTTCTAAAACATTAATTGCCTCTTTGTTAATTAAAAAAGAAAAGATTATGCTGATTATATTCCATTTTTATCGTCGCGTTTATAAAAAAGGCGCTCTTTAATAAATCCTCCAAAGACTTGATCAAATTCTGATATTGAAAATATATTAAAAACATTTTAAAGCAAATTAAAAAGTAGAACTTAAACATATAATATATGTTTAATATATAAATAAACATTCAATATTATTATAAAATTAAAAGATACTGAAAATATAATAATTATAATGCAATAGGATGAAAAATATCAAATTTTTGTTTTTTTAACATTTTTACTTGTAGATTTCATCAGAGAACTCCTCTTCAGTTGCTTTATATAGGAGTTTGTTTAAATAATTATATTCTAAAATATGATATAATAAATTTATTATATTTTTGATTTTGTATTTAATATCGAATTGATCATCAAAAGCTGTATGTAAAATATAGGAGTCCTGAAGTTCTTAATCAACTAGGCCTCTAAATATTTTGTATGATTTTGAGTTATAAATATAATCGTCTTTAAAGATTAATCCTTATTCTTTTGGAACTCAACCTGATATTATGAGGAGAAAATTCATAATAAATAAATGATTTTACTATATCAGTATTTTTTTAGAAACTAAATTATACAATAAATTTAGCCGTTTTAATACACAATAATAAATCATCGTGACAACATAGAATTAAAATAACTTTAGGAACTGTTATCTTGTTAAAATATCTTAAAATTTAAAAATACAGAAATAAAAGCTATAATAAATTGAAATAATAGTCGTCAAATAGAAATAAATGATAATAATTAAGATCAAAGTGAATCAACTTCATTTTATTTTGGAAAAATATAAACTTGCTAATTGCATTCTTGCTCTCAATTTCTTAGAAATTATAATCTAAAATAAAAAATTTCATGAAATTTGACTAAGTCCAGTCAATTATTTTACTTGTAGAAATTTCTCTTTAAGTAATAACGATAAAGAAAAGTTAATTTCAATAAAAAATTCTCAATATTAATATTGTAATCCTCTTTCTAATTAATTAATAAAGTTCAGTTAAAGTTTTTGGACTTCTTCAAGCGCAGTAATTGTATAGAATCAGCGTAATTTTATAAGCAATGAAAAATATTAAACTAATTTTACAAAGAAATGGATAATTATTTCAAGTTGGCATTTTAAGATAGTTATTTCCAAAAAAATTGACAAAAGAATTACCTTCAGATATCCTAAAATTCTATATATATATATTTAGCATAAAAATAGATAGATTTATGAAAACTGTACCTAAAAAGTCCAATCGTCTCAAACAATTTTTAGTAAGAAAAGCAGCTAGAAAAATTTTAAAATAGCATGAAACCAGATAAATAATGAAAATTTCTACTAGTAAATAGTATATTATTTTATATTGCTTAACCAGGCAAAAAATTAAAATTGCATTACAACTGTGACTCACAATATTAAGGAACTTTTAACTTTTAAATTTTCATATCTGATATCTTGAATTAATTATTTATTAATATTTTTATACTTAGATTAATAATTAAATATACCATATTTTTCAAATTATCTTTTAATTGCTTATAAATAAAATTTATAATAGAATTACTTTTCGATTTCTTTATGTTCTTTTTTTTCTTCTTTATTTTAAGGTTGCTATGCTAAAGAGGGCAATATTTACTAAATTGACAAATCTAATTTTTTAACAAGCTACTAATCATATTTAATTTTAAATATTTATTAAATAAATTATACTTTATTTTGGAAAAATCATTCAAATTCCCAATTATCGCTAAATTCATTCATTTAATGAAAATTAATCATTATTTATTAAACAAATTAAAATATATATATATAAATATTTATATTCATGATTATATTATATAATAGCACATTTTTAGTTTTGCTGATGAGATTTTAATATTATGAAGCGCTAATAATTATTTCATTTTCTTAACTCTATTCAAACCTTGCTAATATATTACTTTAATATATTTTAAATATAATATTGAGTCAATTTTTTTCTTTTTATCTCTTATATATGGTAAAATGTTCTCTGTGAAAATATTCTTTGATTTATTTTTTTAATTATCAATGTTAATTTACAATATTTTAATAATATAATTTTTTATTCAATACAATCTATTAAAAAAAACCTTATGAAAGAATAAAAGAATAATTTCCAATCTTAATTTATTTGAATATAAAAACTTTTATCATAAGTTTAAAAAATTTCCTTAAAATTTAATTAAATTTCATAATTCAGAAATATTTTATTAAGTATAATATTATCTAAAATTTAGAATAGATAAATAAACTATATAAATACAATTTAAATTGATTCACTGTTGAAGTGTACATGAGCCTGAGGTTTGAGATGATTGCTATGTTCTGTGAGCATGCATGTTTCACAAATAAGCAGATTATCTTAATTGCAATAGAATTAAGCAGTATTCTTTGGATGTTTATCACAGAAAATGTTAAAAATTTATGTATATATATATATATATATTTAATACTTTCAATTGATCCATAAACCTATAAAAAATTATTTGTCAAAGAATCATTCATATATTTAATTAAGAGTTATGAATCATGTGTCTTATTACTATAAAATATATATATTAAAGTTAAAATAAAAAGCTTTTGTGGTATTAATTCTATATAATCTCATAAATTTTATTTCAAGTTACAATATATTAATACATTTTATTTATAAAATCAAATTATCTCAATTTAACTTATTTGTTTGCTCTGCTGAAAATTTCTATTCAACAATTTAATTTTTTCTTGTTTTTGAGTAAATCTAAATGCAAATTAAATCTAACTAACTAACTTCTTTAATATATTAGTTCTCATACAATAATCATATTAAATTCAATATATTTTTAGATGATTCCCTATAAATTTCAGACTCTTCAAGCATCTCTAAAAGGTACACTGCAACATTTTTTTAGATTTAATTCTAATGACAAGATTCCTTGATCGGACACTGATATCTTCCATCCTATTGTTTTATTGATTATTTTTCATGTTACTAGTAGCATTTTAAGCAAATAGGATGTCCACAAGCCATAAATTAAGGTTGCCTTGTAGTAGAATTGTAGATAAAAAAAGAAATAAACACATATTATAATTATTAAGATTTTCTTGCAAGCTTTGCAAGTCATAGAATCAAGATTCATTTGAGGTTGATAATTAATAGAAGAATAAGGAATCTCACAATTAATCTATTTTATTGATTATTAATATTGCAATATTAAAACTAAATATTCTATCTTAAAACTAGATAACAATCTCTATAAAATTAATGATATACTCAATTTAAATCAATTAATTATTTATAATTGAATGAGATTAAATATATAATTATTAATCAAAATCCAATAATTGAAATTTTGATTTAGCTTTTTTACTAAAAAAATACTATCGTGCATTTTTTATATAATTAGCCTTTATGTTTTTAATTTAAGTATCTTTAAATAAGATGGGCACTCACCCTAAAGTTATATTTTATTATCACTAAGTGACTATAAGATTATAATTGAAAACAATTTTATTATTTTGATTATTACTTATTAATTTAAAGTTTTGATAAATTTAACTAGTAAAGATAATTAGTTCTTTTAGAAATATTAATATAATGAATGTTTAAATCATATATCTTTTAGAAAAAGCACTAACATAACATTGATAATTTTATTAAGATAATTCTAGATTTATATATAGCTTAAAACTTTATAATATTTTAAATATTAATTGATCTTAAGAATAGATAAAACCCCAAGAGTAATTTTTTAGAGAATCGTGAGTATGATAAATGCTGAAGTAATATACATCTATTAATATTTACGAAAAAGTCAAAACCCATTAGAGAGATTGGAAAAACCAGTGGAAAGTGAAATTAAAAAGTGATTTATAAAACCCTTAATTTAAACTATTAAACGATTAAATATTTTTAATTACAAAACATGGCAGACTTTGTTGCTGTCAACTCTTTCAGCGAACATTGAGCTAGTGGGTCGACCTTAAGGTCATTTTGTAGCCCTTCGAAATCTAGGGGGAATTGGGCGCTCGGGGCACACAGCACACGCCCTGGCGAAGTTGCGCGCTGCGATGATAGGAAGCATTATCCATTAGCAGGATGGAGTGGGCCCTCCCGTCTTTGTCTTGCACATCCAAATGCTAAATGAGATCCACCATGAAGACCAAGAAGGTGTGGGAGATAGTGCAACCCACACTCACATTGAAGATGAAGGTACCCCGATTGGAGGCAGCCGCGGTTATACAGAGGCGGCTGATGCGTTTCTGCGAAGACTGGACATTTTGGCTGCCCTTGGCGATCAATGGCTGCGATTATCAGTGTTCTGGATGATGGTCTCGTCGATGTGTATATCGTGAAGCCCGAGCACGAGGCCTGAATGAAGTAAGCAGCGGCGATCTGGCGCTGGAGCCGCGACTTCAAGTTATTGTAGTTGGGAGTGAGATGGGAGATCTTGTGGTAGCTCATGTGCAACTCGTGCCTCAGGAACCTGCTGATGCGATAGGGTAAATGCGCACTCCCAGCAGCTGCTGCAAGCTCTGCAAGATGCCTCTCGTGGTGATGACCCCTTTGCTCTCCTCAATGTGCGCAATGATTGAGTCAGCATCTTCAGCTGTGAGCAGCGTATTCTTTCGACCCCGCTTTGCAGGTAACAGCTTACCATCGGAGTGAGCGGCATCCTGGAGTAGCCTCCTGACATGATAGCGACTGGTGCCCCCGAGAGTGGCTATAGATGGCAGGCTG
>ARYC01008421.1:0-15244 GCA_000711775.1 Oxytricha trifallax
CGAGCAATGGCTACACGAGAACCAGCTACCATGAAGATTAATAGTGCGGCAAAATACCACTATTTTGGTAAAAGTCACGTCAACCTGCAAGTCATTTTGTCACGTGAGGTTGTTATGTCTCCGAGCATTTCTATATATATTTCCCTATGATTCAAAGGATGGCGTGCAAGAGTAGCAATTTTGCGCCCCGATCCGAGCAATGACACACGAGAACCAGCTACAATGAAGATTAAAAGTGCGGCAAAATACCACTATTTTGGTAAAAGCCACGTCAACTTGCAAGTCATTTTGTCACGTGAGGTGGTTTTGTCTCCGAGCATTTCTATATATATTTCCCTATAATTCAAAGGATGGCGTGCAAGAGTAGCAATTTTGCGCCCCGATCCGAGCAATGGCACACAAGAACCAGCTACCATGAAGATTAATAGTGCGGCAAAATACCACTATTTTGGTAAAAGTCACGTCAACCTGCAAGTCATTTTGTCACGTGAGGTTGTTTTGTCTCCGAGCATTTCTATATATATTTCCCTATGATTCAAAGGATGGCGTGCAAGAGTAGCAATTTTGCGCCCCGATCCGAGCAATGGCACACGAGAACCAGCTACCATGAAGATTAATAGTGCGGCAAAATACCACTATTTTTGTAAAAGTCACGTCAACCTGCAAGTCATTTTGTCACGTGAGGTTGTTTTGTCTCCGAGCATTTCTATATATATTTCCCTATGATTCAAATGATGGCGTGCAAGAGTAGCAATTTTGCGCCCCGATCCGAGCAATGGCACACGAGAACCAGCTACCATGAAGATTAATAGTGCGGCAAAATACCACTATTTTGGTAAAAGTCACGTCAACCTGCAAGTCATTTTGTCACGTGAGGTTGTTTTGTCTACGAGCATTTCTATATATATTTCCCTATGATTCAAAGGATGGCGTGCAAGAGTAGCAATTTTGCGCCCCGATCCGAGCAATGGCACACGAGAACCAGCTACCATGAAGATTAATAGTGCGGCAAAATACCACTATTTTTGTAAAAGTCACGTCAACCTGCAAGTCATTTTGTCACGTGAGGTTGTTTTGTCTCCGAGCATTTCTATATATATTTCCCTATGATTCAAATGATGGCGTGCAAGAGTAGCAATTTTGCGCCCCGATCCGAGCAATGGCACACGAGAACCAGCTACCATGAAGATTAATAGTGCGGCAAAATTCCACTATTTTGGTACACAGTATATCACCTTTAAATTAAATCAAAGAATAGCTTTACTTTTATTAGTGTGAATTGTTTTATTTAACTTAAATTAATACTTCAAATTCGAGAATTTGTAAAATTAATCCTTTGATGGTTTATTAGTGCAAGAAACTTGAGTTGCTAATTGAAAATCAATTAAATATAACTCTAAATATCATAACCTTATATTGCCAGATGCTGTTTTAGCTAGATCACTTACATTATATTTGAATCTTAATAGTTTGTTATAATTATTATTTAATGGTTCTATCAAGTTAGCCTCAGATGTTTATAAACAAGTATTTTATTTGATTGTTCAAAAAGAAGATAGAGACTTCAATATGTCTTGGAGTAAGGTTCAGATGATCAAGAGAAAAATGTATCTTTATAGATGTTATTTCAAATTTTTAATGTGATTATAAGTATCGGTTTTATTGTTTGCTTATAAGTTAAGAAATTAATATTCTTATTTTACTATAAGATTAATTGAATGAAATTTAAATTTTAAACATAATGTTAATATATTTATATCAATAAGATTATGATTATATAATTTTATAAAATAACTGGCAACAAATTAATAAATTAATATTAGTTATAAACTATACCTTCTATATAATTAATAAGATGATATGGTTAACATATGAATAGATTTGCAAAAGTAAATGGATATTTATTTAATACAGATTATTATAAGAAAAAGTCATAGAATTCATCAAGTACTTTAGAGAATAACAAATTCCTATTTTAAATCTTAAAGCATTATCATATTTGGGAATATTTTCTTCACATTTAATAAAATAAACAAAAGGAAAATACAAGAAAAAGCTATAATTTAAATAATTTAACAAGTGTTTTGAAGCCTTTTGCAATATCATTTATTATCTATAAAGCTTACAAATCATTTAAGCGTTAGTAAAGTAAATAAAGCTCTTAAATAAGGTTATTAACAAAGGGAAAGTTTCAGTACAAACTTAAAGAATTATAAATTGAATTGTAAGATCAAGATAGAATGAAAATTTAATAAAAGTGCAAAAATAATAAATAATTAAAAATTCGATATGAATAATCTTGGTACTAACGAGAAAACAAGCATTCTCAACTTAATCAATGAATAGGACTTTAAAGCTTTGACTAAAGTCATTATTGAAATATATCTTCAAGACATATGGGGTCTGTGTACTATACAAAAGCTTTTGTTTGTTTCAAGAAACATCATCAAGAGACTCGATCTTCGATATTTCCTTATAATTTCCTTCCTTAACATAGTGATTCACAAACAAGGGGAAAAGGAAAATAAATTCACAAACTGGCTGCATCTAATCAAACAACTTCTCAGACTAACTTGCTCTTTCAACAAGCACAACATCTTACTCACAATTACTACTCAAATTATTGATAGCTAACTCGACTGACTCAGCGAGAAAGTCAAATATATTGGATTAACCTTTAACAGTGAAAAGTCCATTGATAAGATCTCCCATACTCATTTTCTACTAAACTCTTTCGAGCTTGACAACTTCAACATTGATAAAGTTGTTAAACATTATTGGTAAAACAAACCACAAGAAGCTCTAGAGAGGAAATTAACACTCTCAGATGCTCATTATAGTGAAGATGGAGTGTTTTTAGACGTATCCCACGACCTGTCTCTAAAAAATCCTTCAGAGCAATCAGAAATCTTAAGTCTTGTATTTAAAGGTGAATTCACTATTAAATAGTAAAAACCATAAAATAAAGTTGTGACTAATTAGCTTAAATCAGTGACACATTAAAATTAAATTGATTAAATTAAATAAATTACTAGTACTAAATAGTAATCTAATTAATTAAACAATAAACGACAACAAAGATATACACATTGTCGAAGTTAAATGGGAATAAGTATTCGACCTAGTGAAGTACAAATATAATTGTTCAAAATTTCAAGAGATAATAGACACGAAAGAAAATCTTAGTGTCACTAGGCTTTAATGCTAACAGTGCCTAATTACATCGAGAACTCATGAAAGCAGCAGGCAATATAACAAATATGACAAATGTTACCACCAACTATGGCAAGAAAAAGTTTGCAAAACTAATAGCTGATGATACAATGTTATTAAAGATCAACAATGTGACAACAAACATCGCTGAGCCATACCTCTCCCTTATCAAGCAGTTTATGGCAATAATACTCAAAAATAAGCTAGCCAATGAGAATACCACCATTCAAATATAATACTAAGGAGAGTCAATCAAAAATAGACTCATATTCTATATCAAGTGTCTTTAAAAACACTCAGGCTTCTTCAGAAATGACTCAACGCAACTAATTACTACTTGATATAAGAGTCAACTAAAAATGTAACTGTTAAGATTCAACATTAGAGTATCAAACTCCCACTCTGCAGCAGTTTCCAAAGTAGACGACCAGTGTGTCTACATAAATGACTAAAAGAGCGGGAAGCACAAAGGGAAGAAGATCTGGAAGAACTTAAGCAACAATCATCAACAAAAGAAAAGGAGACCTTAAAGACAAAACAAAAGAAGTGGCAGAAGATGATTGAGTTAATTTTAGTGGTTTATCCACACACATATATATAAAGGGCAGCCAAACCCTCAATTAATTAACACTGAGTAGCTTTTAAGCTCTCGATTTATGTTTTAATAAAAAAAATAAATAATTGATTTAATAAAAATAATGGACATACTAACTAAGCTCCAACCACAATTCTTGAAGAAGTTTAAATTTTCTACTTTAAATTTATAATCACAAGACAAAGACTCTTAGCAAAGAAGTATGTATGACCAAGGGGATATCTTCCATTAATTAAAGAAAGCAAAATGTAATATTATGAATGAATAATGGCTTATGGTTAAGTTAGATTAAATTTGTTTTTAATAGTAAAACTTTAAATAATCGAATAGTTTTAAATTAATTAAAATTGCATAATCATTTTAAATAATATTTAATAATATTAACGGCAATATATATGAATATAAAAATTAAATATTTCTTAATTAATAAAAAATATATAGTATTTAAGTCCACTAAATAAAAAAAGGGATTAAACTTCAGATGTATGTGAAAAAGGTCTAGCAAATTTTGACAAAATCATAGAAAATCCTTCCCTACTACTTTGAATATTCAAAGAATGGATAAACTGGTAGAAATTTAAAATAAAAACTATGTTTAAATTTACAAATATAAAGGTTATAAAACTCAAACAACAACACTATCATATAACAGACAATTCTATTTCTAACAGCTATAAAGTGATCCTGAGAGATGGACAAAGAGAAATGTAAGATTGAAGAAAATCAGAGGAGAAGAAACAAGTAGAAACTATCTACACTAAGAGGTAAATCTTGGCTTAGACGATAGAGTTAAAAATATTTCTGCAAAATTTTAGTGGCTTCCACTTCAAAATGAATCAGGATTAGATGATGAGGGAGCTAGAAAGTAGAAAATGTGATTTAAATGAGTTTTTGGAAACGAAACTAAAGATAATTACAGGCTTAATAAGCAAGGAGATCACCCAAACGTAAATTGTTAGGAATTATAATATTTAATTTTAAGGATTTATAATATATAAAATAAATAAAAAGATTATAAATCATATATCTAAATTTATTAAAATGAATATTTTTAATGGCTATGTTGGTTGATTAGTTTCACTCACTGCAATTTATGTTTTAATAAACAAATAAGGGCTATTTAATTTATAGATATCTTAACTTGCAAAAGCAGTAACTTACTAAAGATTTTTAACTCTCGCAATAATCAGAAAAGATCTGGCTAGACGCGATGTAACTAAACTAATGACGATATGTATGTTATGTGGTAAGTATAAAAATGGCAAAGCTGATTAAATTGTTTTCCTACCATTTTGTTTTATAAGCATTCAATATAAATTTATATATTATAATATCCTAATCATCTAATTATAAAGCTTAAATGGGGAAGCACAATCATTAATTAAAGGTGAATACTGAATAAATACAATTAAAATCTTGTGAAAATTTCTAGTTTAGATTATTTTCTATGCAGGAGGATTAACTCTACACACTATCTCAATTCTATTCCCACCATATTACAACAAAGAAGCAAAAGAACTTAAGGCTATAGTAAATATCAATGATTAAATTGATTATGCTATATTGTAATTAGTCAAGAATAATAGTAGTGAGGGCTTTTAATTATGAACTAAATTTTAAAACAAAAATGTTTTTAAAATAATAACTAAATAATCAATTCGTGGGTATAGTAACACATTCAAGAAAAAACCAACTATATCCAGTTTTCTTAGATGAAGAAACAACGCAATTAGAGTAGGAACAACTGAAATCAACAGTCTATTAGCTGATAATCTTAGAGTAACATTGAAATTCATGGAAAGTAACTTAAGAATGATTGACAAAGTAAGATTAACTGAAGTTAGGAAACAATGCTGGAAAACATTAACAATAGGATAAAAGAAACTATAATTAATTATTTAGATATTCAAATAAGATAAAGGCAAACTGAGGAATTTGCATAAAACAAACAATTACTAACTAATATTAAATGAACATCTGAATGGGTATAAAAGAATGCTAGTGATTATGATCACCATGAGTATGATCGTGATTGTGCTTACCATAAGGGCAAATAACTATAGGAAGAATAAACAGAGACATAAAGTAGTGTCTACACAGGAATTATATAAAGTGATTCAATTGCTTGGTAAAGAGGCTGCCCAAGAATTAAATATAATTAAAGCTGATCAAAGTGTTGTAGAAAAATAACTGATGACTTGTTTTAAAGCAGAAGTCACTATAACTCTTTTAATCTTCATTTATTGCTAAGATAATTGACACGTAGAGAAATATAATGCCAAGGGCGTTAAGTTTTTAAATCAGTAGATGCAAAAGATAATACAGAATCATCATTATCATGATGTCGCAGGTTGATTTTTGTTAGAGTTGCAACAAAATTGTGATAAATGGCAAGTTTTACTTTGAAGCCTACTGATAGATGCTAGTGAATCTAATAAGTATAGAATAAGTTCAAGCTTATAATCAATAGTAAGCATGAGAAAGCGATATGATCTTGAGAGTTGAGTCAACTTATATAACAATGAATTTGATTTAATACTTTCTGCTTGTTGCAATGCTCAAGATTTTTATTATAAGTTAATTGTAGAAATGCATATTTCTAATATACACATATAGAATATTATTATTTTGAGAATAATCATGAATCTAATTGTAATCATAAATTTTAAGAGGTTTTATTAATGTATCAAAGGTAGATATAGATTTGAATTAGATATTATTTTTGTTTGTTTTTGAGCAAAAAGGAATTGAACTTTTATACTTACAAATAATATGATTAAGATATACCTAAGTTCTAAGCAATGTTAATTATTAACAAAAAAATACGAGCTTTTATTTAAAAAGATAGTTAATATACAGATATTTCTGCTCTAAATCTTTTACCGATTTAAAATCCTGTTTATGCTCACCTTCATATCTTTAATCTGTAATTTGTAATTAAATATATATTCAGACTAATCATAATTAGACATAATGAAAATTTACTGACTTTTTTTTAAATAAAACATTTCTAAAATTTTATCTAATATAAAATTATGAGTAAATCAATAAATTGATATTAATTTAAAAATCAAAGTTAACAATCAAACAATCAGACATTTCAAAAAGTGAGGCAAAAGTAGCAAATTTTACTTACTTTTGCCCCACTTTTTCATCAAAATGTCTTTCTGTCATTTTTTATATTTATTATTACAATACCATATAGTATTCTATGTTTTGCTGTGTATGTTTAAATATTTATTTTTATTATTAGCGAATTAAAATTAAAATTGATAAATGTCACAAAGGCATAAGCTCACAATATTAAATGTGAAAAACTTAAAATTTAAAACGCAGAAGATTCATTATGCAATAATCGAGTCAGTGTAAAACGCACTTAATGACTATCGATAGCCTTCAGGTAGTTATAAAATCAATTAGTAGTTAAACGAAGCCCATGTGATACTTACCAACTAATAGCATCACTCTTTTGAATCAACACTCACCGAGCTCTTTTTTTCCTGATTCTAAAATATATCAATAGTAGATGCACTAAGAACATCTAAAAAAATGAAGGATCGAAGGGGAAATAATGCTTAAAGTAGTGAAACTTAAGCACAAGGTGTAGGAAAATAGCCAGAATTATTTTGAGAGCTCAAGAAAAGCTAAATTTTGCATGTAAGCAAATGAAAATCTTGTAGATAGTTTATAATTGTAATTATTATATTTTTATTAAACTTTAAGATAAGTGAATAAATAAGTTAAATACGCAACTTAAAATATAAGATATATAAGCAAGGGGTGCTTCGAAGCCCCACTATGTAAAAATGATAAGAATTTTAAGAATATTATGGTTTTTAATTAACTTATTATCTAAAAGATAGCTTCCACTATTTTAGTTAAGGTGATTTTATTATTATAAAGTATATTATAAAATAAATTTCAGTTATATTTTAATCGCATTATTTTTAGTTCATATATATATGTTTATAACTTATAAATTTAAAAGAAATATAGCTTAATAACTGTTTTTTAATTATTTTAATCAATTATAAAATTATGGCAGTTATTTTTAAGCGATAAAAATAGATTTTTTTAAATCAAAAATTTCTCGAGCTATTCCCCTTTTTTTATTGAGGATGTAATGAAGCCCTGTTACTATGAAGTATCAATTAATAGTTTATTTATTAAACTTAAATTAATAATAATCTTAATTTTAATTTAATCTAAATAACTAAAATTTTACAAAAACATGATTTCAAAAGAATTACAGCAAAGTTTTGGTTAGTCTAAATCTCCAGTGTTAATTTTGTACAGAAAATTCAGACTATATTTTTATTTACTCTTTTTACCCATTCTGTCATTGATATAAATCATTTATCCTCTCTATACTCATATTATTGCCTCTACTGCTATTAAGATTAAGATTTTGTAGTTGTAACGAACTTTGCTAATGCCTTATATTTTTGGTGTCCGTGATTTTTTCAGAGTTGAGTAATTACAGTCGCTGCTCATTATATTCTAATAATACTATGATATGATTGAATAAGTATCGATTAGCTCGGAAACAGTAACAATTTTATTACTCAATGAATTTACAAAATCTGCTCGGTTTTACTTTCGAATAACATGAGCATACTCTACTTAATTGTAACTTCAATCATATTGAAATAAATCATTTAAGAGTCTTAATTCGGAGTAAACTTATTATAAAATACTGTACTCCATTGTTTTCGCTGTCATTAAGATTGTATGTATCATTAGCGGGTGAGATTCACTTTATTAAATTGGTGCGTTTTACCGAATAAATTTAGCCTCGTCGTATAGTCTGAATCAAGTACATCTTATTGCTTCCACTATAAATCTCTCTCTGCATTAGTTCTATTACTCTCTGAAATTTTAAATGCTATATTATTTGCACTCCTTGGCACAACTAGAAAAGCATGATATCTAAATCAGAAATATCAAATGTAGTTGCTAACGCTCACAATGACCGAGTGAACAGCTATATTTTGTAGCTAAATAAATTTTATCAATCACTTTTTTATGATGAAAAGTAATTTTAGACTATTTACACTCACTTTCGAACAAAATGTCAAAATATTTATTTGAAATTACTGGAATTTTTAGTTTTAAGTCAGTACTTCTTCAATGAAGTTCAAGCATCAAGAGACAACTTCAATAAAGAAAATTATTTGAATTTAGTAGCTACCCATGGTCTCTTCTTAAACATGATCAGTCTTATAACTTCACAGTAAATATCAAGCAAGAGGAAGTCTCTGCACTTTCTCCAAAATAATTTTCCAGTTATTAATTTTCACTCTTGTGCAGCATTAACAACTTAGCATATAATATTTAATCATGTTTTTAATTTAAAAATAAAATTACTAAAATACTAATATTTGAAAAGTAAGCCTGAAACTTCTTGCTAAATCTTTTTACTTTTTATTTTTTATATATCAATTATACTTGCTTAATATCAGTGGTGATAGTAAAATCTTAATAAAACATTGAAGATTTTGATTTTTAAATTCACTTATAAATGAGTTAGCATAAGTTTAATAATGTGGATAGTTTTTTTAAGGAACTTTATTATAAATAACTGAATCCATAATAAACAGCAAAAAATTAAAAGACAATAAAAATAATGTAAGTTAATAATTGAAAAATATACACATTGTGTAATGAAGGAATCCATACAGTGTCACCACCACCATCATAAAATAGAATTCATATTAAACTTCACCAAAAAGAGGTTGAGTTGTGGTAATGAGAGATGAAGAATAAAAAGATAACGAAATTAAAGAAGAGAGGAGAGGGGAAATGAGCAACCCAAATAAAAAAGGCGAGAAGCATAGGCAAAAACAAGGATTCGGAATGATTAGCTTAAATATAATATTTTATAAAACATCTTAAATATATAAACACTAAATGAATCCATACAGTGCTTTGATTATTTGTGTTAACGTTTATATAATTATAACAAGTAGCGTAAGAAAAAATAAAATTCAAATCAACAAATATAAACTCTTAAGCTGAAAAAAAACTTGCTTTATTGTAAATTAATTATAATCTATAAAGATAAGTGACAAGTAATAATCAGCAAGATAGATGATACCCAAATTAAACAGACTTATGAATCAATGATCTTTCCATAAAAAGTGAGATATTAGAATAACTTCATGATTATTTATATTATCAATTATAGTCATTGTTTTTTCATACCACAATTTAGCAGAGTAATTTTGAAATTAGTGTTTGTTTTAAGATCTGAGTCACTATGTATAGCTAGAAATTTCGTTTTAAACCATGCTTTTGTATTTTACCACCTAATTTTGCATTACTACAAATCTAATAAGTTATTCTTCAATAACCTTTTATCCAAGGCTGTGGTAAATTATTAATTGCTACCAAGATACTCAATAATTAAGTAAAATTTTATGATATAGATCCTGATTAAATATTTATAAATGTATCATCTACTATACCGAGGTCGAGCTTTACCAAATCTTACCAATAGGTTTAAATAAAACACAATTATCTGCTTAAAAGTGTTTATAAATATGATGGGATATTATCTGTACTTTCAATTATTGTGATTATGCCTTAATTATTAAACCAATTTATAATTTTTCAGGTCTTTCTACATAATATTTTAAAGTAAAGATCTGGTTTGTGCAGGATTCGCTAAAATTTCTTTCCTTTCAAACGTAAAAACAGAACATTCATCGTGAAAGCTTATGAACAAATCATCAACAATAAAGGAGTTTAATGATATCCTAAAGAAGTTATTTGAATTAGACGGATTCACTCTAAATTATGAGTTATCACCCTTACTTTTCATTAGTTTGCAATTGATATATGTATATATTTATATATTTTAAATTCTTTAATTATATATATTAGATTTTATTTTTTAAAAAATAGACAAAGATTTTAATAATACATTTATTAACGGTGGAAATATTGATAGAGGATCATATTCAATGTTAAAAATTAACTAACTATGGAGGATCATAAGTATAATAAGCACTCAACAAACTTATTTAAAACTTAAAAGGCAAACTAATTCAAGATCTTGATTACCCGCAAGATTAAAAGGATGTGGTCTCAAAGTAACATCTAGATGACTCATTTGTACCTATTGGAGAAAGCTCCACTTAATATTACTAACAGCACTAAACCATTGACTGGCTCATTAGATTTCACTAGCAGTAATAAATAGGCATATTGTAATGATGCGGATGGAAATAGTAAAGCTGTTGTTAATCGTGGAAACATGTAATCTAATATTAATACAGTTGTTCAATAAGAAACAAAAACAAGGACAAACGCTTAACAATTATAAACAAATATTAATTCAGAAGCAAAAACAATAATAGCAAATGATTAAAGCCTATAAGCAAATATAAACCAAGAGATAAGTGATAGAAGTCTGGAGATGCCTTTACACTATAATATATTGAGACTATATAGATTTTAAATTTACACCATAATATATATATATAATTAATGATTCTCTTTAATCGAAAATAACACAAGAAATATTAAATAGAAGTTGTCGTGATGCTTTTACTCTATTATCAGCTAACTTCTACCCAGACAACAAAACAATAAATTTCACAAATAAACAATAAGTAGATGCTAAAGATCTTGCAACACTTTAATCAGCAAATATATTTTCAAATAAAAAGCAATTTGATCAATTTTATAACCTATTTCTAATAAAGATGTTAACGTACTATCTTTTGTAAATATCACGTATAATCCCCAACCTGTGACTCCGTTGTTAGTGACGCATATCTTTCTTCCTCCAATGCTTAGTTAGCTGGGGGAGTTAACAACTTGTATAGACACATTAGACCTATAAATCCTTCAACAATCTAAAGCATTCACAGACAGCTATATTCCTGGATAAATTTATAATTCATCATCAAAATCAAAAGTACTATGTTCTGTGGATTATTCCATTGACATAACTAGTAATAACTTTAATCTAGGAAAAATTTATTGCCTTACTATATAAACTGATAATAACTTTGGGATACTGGCAAATAACAAATTATAAATGCAATCGAATCTTTCTTCAATATCTTCCTATGGATCGAAAACATCATTAGCTGCTCCAGCAATAAACACATTAACTAATTGTAACTGATACAAATGATGTTTCTAAGAATATATAGGCAAATGTTAATATTTTAATTGGTACTTATAGAACTAAATATATCAGTAGATTATTTTGATTTAGGCTAGGTCAATAAAATTTCAAATCCGTCACTGGCTCTAATTCTTTATAAATCATCGTAAATTAACCATTAGCATATCCAACTCTAACATTATATCAACAACTGCTATGTCGTCAACGATTGGTACATAATTACCCAAATAATTTAACTAAAAATAAGATATTCAGTTACTACAACAATTGATCAAACTAATTAACTCACTAATAAAAAATATGTAGACGATAATGTTTCGCTAAAAATGAACGCCACTACTAATTTGAATGCCATATCTACTGGAAATTCTGCTGATGGAAATATATCATTAAGATCTAAAAGATAATAAATTAGGCAAAAAAACCCTACCTTAAGCACAGATGCCTTAATAATAATATATTGATGATGATCAAGTAACATAAAAATGAATGTTTATTTCAACAGACAATCTAACGATGGAAATGATTCAATAAATAATAAAAAAACAATTGAAAGGGCAGACTCTACATAACAAATGAAGCAACTCCAAAAAGTTACCCAGATACTTAATTTTGTAGAAAAAATATCGTCGGCTTTTGCTCTTAACTCTAGAGCAACTTCTAATCATACTTCTTGCTCTGTTAATAAAAATAAATAGAAGATTGATAATCTGGCAAATCCAATGCTAGCAAATGATGCAGTTAACAATAAGCATGTCGATAGCTTCGTTACCTCCGGAAGCATGTTCCTAGTAGGCTCTATAATCGCATGTTACTCAGCAAACATTCCGATAGATTCATAGCATTCAATAAGGGATCTTAATTTGTCAAAGAAAGCCTTATAACCATAATTTTGATATGGTTCGTATAAAATTAAATGATGAAAATTTATGATTTATAGAAGAGTTGAGTAAATTTGCTTTACTTGGTTATATAAACATGGGAATTAATATATGACTACCTGACTTCTGGCACCGACCAAAATCTTGCTAAAATTATTGAGTAATGAAAGTATAAAGCAAAATACTGTTTGTATTAATATTATAATTCCTCTTTTGTGTAGATATACATACCATTTTCATTAAGTTTTCTTTATTATAAATAAATTTTACTATTACCTTATTATTTAGGATTAAAATATGATCAGTACATTTTCTGGTACAATGCTAATGAAAGAACATAGGATATATCAAATAGGCTCATGAATCAAAATAATAAATCAGAATTTAATTAAGTTTTCGTTATTTATTTAAAATTTTCATAAATTTTTCTAACTTAAACTAATACTTATACTCCTATTTATGTAAAGAAACTAATATCGAAATGTTTTATATAAAAATAATGAAGATAGAGGATTTTAGATTGATGTTTATTTAAAACTATATCAATTAATAAAATTATTTCATGGAGTAAATTCATCACCATCATAAAATGAAACCTTAAAGGAATTAATTTTTGTTAAATCATAGTTAATAAATTAAGAATTTTTCAGTATATCCTAAATATATCATTATTATAACTAATAGGCTTCTCAGGGCATTTTTTTTGGGTACAGGCTATGACAATTAAACTGTTCCTATTATATATCATTATTGGCTTTTATGTGATGGCTAGTCTTTCTAGAATGCTACTTATCCTGACTTGTTCGCATTACTAGGCTCTTCAAATGAACAAGACTTCAGAGATCTCTTTTTGCGAGGTCTTAATTTATCGCATTTCCTTTGACTGATATTAATCAATAATTGAAAAGCTTGTAATAAGAAATTCAGATTACATAACCAACAAGGTGGGTTGAGCGGAATTGTAGTTAAAGGTACTTATTGTTTATTTAGCAGATATTTTGGTGGAGCAAATACCGTTTAAGAACAGAAGGCGTACGTGTGCCAAACGTAGTTTTACCGCTATAATATAATTCAAATGAATTAGTATAATAAACAAGACTAAAATAATATATAATCAAATTAGGAATAATTGGTAATATTTACTTTAAATGATGTTTATCCTTCAGCTGATGATTTAGATACATCTAGCACTTAAAAGATACTAACAATAATAATATTAATAGTAATAATAATATTTATAATTAATCCACTTTGGGTTTCTTGGTACCCCGTAAAATATATAAATATGTATATTTACATTTAAGGGACTAGCCCTACTCATGTTTGTTCATCACTTATAATCGTGTAAAGTTCTGTATGGTATTAGT
Organism: Oxytricha trifallax; assembly: GCA_000711775.1. NCBI lineage: Eukaryota > Ciliophora > Spirotrichea > Sporadotrichida > Oxytrichidae > Oxytricha > Oxytricha trifallax. Next base: position 14,197 of record ARYC01008421.1, read on the forward strand.
AGTGTTCTAACACTTAGCTATCAACTTCAGTTGTCCACCTCTTTGAGACTTCTTTGTTTTATTAATTCAATCTTTTGCTAAATAAGTAATTTCCCTTTCTAATCCTTCTTTCAAATAGTTGAGGAACACTCCTGAGATCATAGTTAAGCCCTCTATTATTTACTTTCTTTGTTCATCTTTAATGTTGATCATTATTTGGTCAATTAAAGTTAGCATGTTATATGTTTCTTGGTCATCGTTGACCATCCCCATTCCACTTAGGACATATCCTCTAGTCTGAGGAGTATTTGTTAGTAGTTGGAAATATTTATCCGGTGGTTCACTCTCAGTGTTTGGATTGCCTATTAAAATTTGTAATTTATTATCATCAACTCTGCTTTAGCAAAATAAATTCTTATAAATTATTGGTATCTCTAAGATGTCTTTGGCAATTTTATCTGAGATATCTTACCATAAACATGGTTAGTCCCAATCGATTTCTGATTACATTTTCATTGGGAGTGTTAGTTAGAGTAGTTTAACAATGTTATTAATTTCTCTTTCAGTCCAATAATCAGTAGATGCGATATTTAACGCGTTTTCAACATCCAAATATTTTTTCTTTAAAAGTAAAATATTATTTTATAACTTATTAATTTATCATGTCATCTGTTTAAATTGCCAAGTCATTAATTAAATTTAAAAGTTACAGTAGTTATTCACTTTTTGGATATTGAAAGATGGATGAAATACAAATTATTATCTTAAGAGGATTAAGAATTTTATGTTTGGGGTTTCGTTGTGTTTTGAGAAGAGTTTTCTGGGTCAAAAAGTTTGTATTGCTTGTTATTTAATACTCATTATTAGGCGAGGAAACCCAGCGCAACTAGGCCAGACTTGAGACATTTTTTTACATTAATTTCTGATTATTTTTGTTTTCTCCAATTTTATCTCTCTTTTGAGTCTTATCTGTGCGGGCAAATTTATTTAATTGTTTTGAATATGCAACTAATTTAGAGGAGTCAATTTGAAGCATGTTTTAGGCAGTGCCGTCGACCACCGACATTTT
>ARYC01008422.1:0-24813 GCA_000711775.1 Oxytricha trifallax
AGTAGTCGTAGTAGTAGTAGTAGTAGTAGTAGCAGAAGCAGTAGTAGTAGCAGTAGTCGTAGTAGTAGTAGTAGTAGTAGTAGTAGTAGTAGTAGTAGTAGCAGTAGTAGCAGTAGTAGTAGCAGTAGTAGTATTAGTAGTAGCAGTAGTAGTAGTAGCAGTAGTAGCAGTAGTAGTAGTAACAATAGTAGCAGTAGTAGTAGCAGTAGTAGTATTAGTAGTAGTAGTAGTAGTAGTAGTAGTAGTAGTAGTAGTAGTAGTATTAGTAGTAGTAGTAGTATTAGTAGTAAAATACTTGAAGGTAAAAGTAAATATAAATTGAATATCAGGTGCGATAAATTACCCAAATTATAATATAGTGAAATCAGTTTTTGTTTGACTGTGGATAATTGCGCTTTACCGCGATTCTTTCTTTCTTATTCATTTCATATACTTTATTTACCAATCCTCTTCCTCTCTAGTCATCTATTATTCTTGATTACTTCTCTGCTCCTTCTAAGCTGTTATTCTTGTTGTCATAAGTACTCATGTTGACTGCCTCCTCTTTCCTCTATTCTTGCTGGTGTTTCACTTCATTGCCAAATAGGAGTCCCTCTACTTCCGGGATTTCGTCCATTAGCTCACTGAATTTAACCTCGCTTGCTACGAGTTCTCTCTCTATTTGTCCCCTTGGGTCTTCCCTTATTACTTTTTCGTCCCATTCGTCATACTAGGAGTTGAATATGTATGCTTCTGACCCCAATTTCTCGTTTGCAAGCTCGTATATCTTGTAGTTCTTCTTGGTGTCTCTGGAAATGTTTTCCTCTAAGTGCAATTCTTGATCTACCGATCTCCATCTTCATGTATCCAATTTCCAGGCTGAACATTATGTAGTACCTCTGCACATTTATCCAGTCTTTAGCGAAGATTTGAAATACTGATTCACCATGCAATTCTAATACTGGGTGGTTAGCTATTGTAGGAATACATTCAAAATGGGAATATTATAATTAATTAAATAAATATGATAAGAAATTTGTGGCAGTTAAAGTTGGCCAATTTAAACGATCTTGGGCTCATTCGATAGAGAATTGAAAATTAGCTGGACTTTATAATTGGCGGTACTATTTTATCGCATCCCTGGAGCGAAATAACTCGAGTTTAATGTGAGGGTTTAATTTATGAATTTAGATGTGTTTAATTAAAGTCGAGTTATCTCGCTCCAGTGATGCGATAAAATAGTGCCGCCAATTATAAAGTCCAGCTAATTTTCAATTCTCTATCGAATGAGCCCAAGATCGTTTAAATTGGCCAACTTTAACTGCCACAAATTTCTTATCATATTTATTTAATTAATTATAATATTCCCATTTTGAATGTATTCCAAAAATATTAGAACCACCATAATCCCATAGTCTTCCAAATCTTTCACTTAGTTCGTGTTTGCCAAACTATTTAGTTTGTTAAACTTGAACTCCTTCCCAACAGTCTCCTCTAGAAGTTCACACAACTTGCCTTAATGCTTTTGAATGAGAGCCAGGCTTCCTTTTAATTTCCTTGTCGTAGATTTCCAGAGTCTTAGTTCCTCTCTTTATTTTCAGAATCACCCAGTTTTTGCAATTCTTTAAATTACTCTAGCAGCTTATAGGAACAACTACTCCTTCCGCAGCCTCTGTGTCTCTCCAGTATTTGCCATTACCGAGCTTAAAGTTTACATTCCCAATGATTTTCTCCAGGTTTTGTATTCCTTTGTCATCCATGACTATTGGTGGCACAATCATGATCCCAGTTTATTTTAATTGTATTGTACTTCCTCCATCTGCTTAGATATCGTTTCCATCGTTCTTCTGAGATGTGATTTCCAGGGATGAGATCAAAATGGTTCCAATCTTAATTGATTTCTTTCCAGTGATCATGTTGTTTCTCTGACCAGAGGTCTCTTTCCCTAATTCCTCTTTGCCTTGCTTCTCTCCTATCTTCATACTTTTTAACCAGGGCTTTTTACAGTCTAGTCCTTGCGCTTTGGCAGCAAACAATGGTAATAATTCTCACTACTTGAGTATTTCACCCTTTATTAGCGTAAATAATTTGTCAAATCCTTGACAAGCAACTTCTGATAAGTCGATGATTCTTTTGAATTTCAAATAATCCCCCCAGAACGGATACTGATCCATCTTTATGTTTGTCGAATTGGGTCCTTTGGCTCTTGGATTATTGAGGTTTCTTGCTCGGGTTTGATTTTCCAATCTTGAGCCTGCTTTTTAAACCCATCTACTTGTTTAGTGGAACTTTGATATTCTCCTCATTTCTAATGCCAAGTGCTTCTTGGTCCCTGCTCCTATCTCTGTGATTGTACTCTACTTCCTATATTTTTATCCAGAATTACTTCTTCTTGTTGACGTATCTCTACCTTCCGGTATTTCTATCTTTTGAATTGCTGTTTTTATCCTCCTCTTAATGCTCACTGAAACTTGATTTATTCATTGGTATCCTCTTTAATTGTTTTCTCTTTATTTTTAATTTATTATTTTATTATAATTCTCTGATTTCACTTCATTATAACTTTCTGGTTCTTTAATGTTTTAGATATTCAATTCTTTAGTAAAATTTAAATTTGAGTAATCTAATCTACTTATTTCTTCTATTTTTTTACATAAGCCACCTTAAATAGTTTTTGATAGGCTGGTAGTATTCGCCTTGCCTTATTCTTTAGTCCAGCCAAATTATGTTTTGTGATAATTTCTATTTGTTTGTGATCTTGTAAGTCAAATATTCTATTATCTCTTATTGTTTTTGAGAATCTATTTGGGTCTCCTGCAGAGTTAATCAGTTCACAATTCTTCATATGATTCTAGCCTACCAAGACCTTATGTACACTACAGTAAAATGGCTCATGCCATAATTGATTATAGTTTTCCCTAACTTATTGCCATCATGATGTCCATAAAATTTTTAGTTAGGAATATTTTCTTTCTTTTTTATAGTTCATTTCCCTTCTCCTTGATCTTTTCAGTTGCTTTTTTTAGTCTTTAAAATTAATTTATATTCACATTTATTGTCTTCATGTTTTTCTGAACCAAGTCCTTTATTATTTCAGTGGTATTGGTCTCATTTAACAAGGTTACATTTCTCAAAATTTTATAGGGAATATCCCTCGATGTTCTAAAGGAGATTCTTTTTAATTGTAACTCCATATTTTCTATTTCCTCCAGTTTTACAAATCAGCCCCTAACAGAGTGTATTTGTATATCATTAGTGATCTTATCTGTGCCATCATTATAGTGTCGCTGACTGTACAGTTATTATTGTTAAAATACATTTTAATTGGGAAAATTAAATAAATAAAATAATGTGAAAATTTGGATGAAAAATTAATATGATAAATACACTTTGAGATATATATCTAGCTATTATGTACATGAGAAACCACTATCACACTCTCTGATAAATGTGAGATTTGGATGGCTTATGCTAAGAAACAAAGTTAGAGCTGCCCATCAGATGGAATAATACATATAGGAGAGCATGATTGAGCAGCATTAGTAGAGTGAATAGTCAAATATGTCCTTGAACAGTTCTTCACTTCTTCACTGATTCAAGTTGCCGCCTAGGGTGCTACCAGATGATCCTGTTTATCCTTGCTTAGAGAAGGGCATTCCCTCATTATGTGAATCGAGTTTTTTAGCATTCGTATAAACTTTTGATCTATCTGTCAATTCATTTTCTATCGCTTTCTTTCCCTCAAGTAACAGACCTTTAGTTGCTTTGCCATCAGGACAGATTCCTTTCATTTACATGGCACTCTCATTTTCTTCCCTCAGAATCTTGAACATCTTCATCATTTTGCTTATTGCACGCTCCTTGCCTCTTAATAAGCCAGTCTCTAATTAAGCATTGTGATTTGGATAAAAAGACTTACTACTTGATCTGGGAGTTGATTCTTGCTCTATTAATTTCTTTGGATCAACTTGCTCCTCTTCATCAGGAAGTTCTTATTCCTGCTTCAGTGCATTGAAGAGCATCTCTACTACTTTCTCAGCAGCAAAGGGGACTGACCAGGTAAGTATATCCATGACATTCGGCAGTATGTAGGGGTGCGCTCTGTGATTAAAGTGATTAGATAAATAAGAATAGATAATATATTGATGTATAGATTAGAGTACTTACCCAGGTATTTTACATATGCATTTCTGACGAACCAGTTTTGCAGGCGAAGTCACGGAAAAATCTTCGCATGGTGGGCGGCCAGAGGCACCACTCGATTCTCCATGTTTATATCTACGGAGATGGAGTCCCCGACTTAGACAAGTGTCCCAGGCGCCGAGATAAGTGAGCATCTTTAGTGGGGTTGATATGCTGTACCAAGACATATATTATTGAAAGTCCCAAAACCACCAATGCCCATCAGACACTCTGCATGCTGAGGTGATCCAGCGCAGCTACCAGGGCCCACATGAAGCCCTGCCTGAGCCACTGCATATCCATGCGAGAGATCTGGGCCCCGAGGTGCTTGATAAATTCTGCAAGCTGCTTCTTTGATCTCTTAAGGGCCAGCACATCCTCCAGGGCCTAAAGAGATTTCCTCTAGTGCCTTGGTCGTTTTCCTGTGATCGCAATGTGGTGTCACTAGGTAGACTCTAATCTTTAAAAGTGGAATTAAGCAAGTACAATAAAAAATACCTCGGGCGAGATCAGGGAATTTTGGGGCATTCTACCGCCTTAACGCATAGAATTACCTCCAGCCATCAGTTACTGGAATCTTAAATGATGCCGTTCAAGATGCTACAATTGTTTCTGATGCTGCAATTATATTGAACTCTGCGGTTATTGCTAAGGCATTTGTTTGGGTGTTCAAACTGTCATCTAAAACACCCTTGCTTATAACCCAGAGGGAGCTGACACCATTGCACAAATCGGACTTGCTAATATTACCCATCATAGTTAAGATCTTGCTCATCCTGCTCAGGGTCAGAGCAACAAATGAAGTGTAAAAACACATCTCCAGCAGTTTAATCTGAGAATCTGAAGTAGTCGTAACCGAGAACTACAGTTGAATCTTCTGGGCCAGCCACATCAAAGAGCACAATAGCCGGTCTAACGGCCATGACGCAAATACTCTTTGCACCAATCAGGCAGTATTGGTACTTGAATTGAGATGAATCGCTATAAGCCGGCTTTGGTCAGGTGTCGACCAATCGTGGATAGCTGTCGCTGCTTGTTGACTATGTACTAGATAGGGCCCCCACCTCTTGCCTTGAGCGCGTCCTATGTAGTGAGTGATTAGTACTTGACATCTTCCATAATCTTCAAGTCTTTAATGGCCTTCTCCCCTTTCATGCTGGGCGTCCTCAACGTGAATGTCAGCCGCCTCCTGGCCAGGTGGCACTCCACGGCCTGCTGGATGCAGTCCCGGTGGCAGTAGATGGTGTGGGGGTCGTATAGTGTCGACATTAGGCCTAAGATGCTTCTCGTGTTGTGGTCTTGAAGTCTGATGTTCTCCAGCAAGTATGTCATCTTGGACTAGCTCATCGTTGGCTCTAGCTAATGGCACTCACCACCCCGGGGGCAGCACGGAGAGTGACAGCTGCACCGACGGCGAGGCTGGGTATTGTTAGTGGTCATCCATTACGTTTGAGTAGGGGTCTTGCATGGAGTATAGCTAGAGATACAGTTAAGAATAAAACTTTAAAATGATTAATGTTATTAAAATGTTTAAATACTGACCTTTGAGATTTGGTTGCTTTCTGTTTTGTGATAGGAGCCCTTATATATATATGTGCTTCGTGTAATAAATGAAAAGCTACCAAATTCCTATAATAATTTCTTAATAATTTAAATTTAAATTAAACTTTTATCAACTTCCTATTCAAATTCAAATTATGCTTTTAAATGCAAATTCAAATTAGTATAAGTAATAACTGCGAGTAATTTGATAAGGCTATGTTTATAATTAGAGATCAACTAAAATTAATTTGAAAGATGGTGTTTAGATCTTAAATGTTTAATTATTTAATTTTAATTTAAAGAACTTTAATTAGATTATTAACTTAATTTATTATCAAAATTAAACACTAAACAGCTGATTTACAAAGCGATGTTTAAAAAATTATAATTTAATAAAGTTAACACTAAAAACATTTAACAAGTGATTACTCATGCGATTAGTGGTTTAATGCTGCTTATTATTATAATATAGCAAGTGCATTCAATCAATATCTGAAACAGTTGAGCTGTGCGAATCTATTTGCTGCTGATTTCCTCACTCATCTCTGTCAATGTCCTCTCTCTGTTCTTTTTGCTAGTTCCTCCTTCTCCCTCTCTGCTCTACGTCTGCTGTACAGATATCTTGTCATCTAGAATCTGCTAAAAACGAACTTCGCTACACTTGACCTTGGCAATGTTGGTAATTGACACACGAATGCACTTTCAATGAATGCTGGCACGTCTAATGGGTTGAAGTTCCGGAATGGAAGATACTAGTTGTAATCCCGATGGAGGTATTTTTGTTAGCCAGCTCTATTGATCCGTGCCATTTATCTTTGGCATACCCTCTGCCCTCTAATATCTTCTTCATCTTTGTAATACTTGTCATTTTCCCGAAGAAGTGATGGTGGTTCATCTCATCTATAAGTGTGATCTAAGTTGCTATGTCAATATCGTCTGCTTTCACGAGAAAAAGACACACTCCTTCAGGAAACCTAAGTAAAATTTTCCACCATATTATTAAACATTAATACTATTTATTTTGTATATATAATAATAATAATAAGCAGCATTAAACCACTAATCGCATGAGTAATCAAGTGTTAAATGTGTTTAGTATTTAGTTTATTAAATTATAAATTTTTAAACATCGCTTTGTAAATCAGCTGTTTAGTGTTTAGTTTTGATAATAATTAAGTTAATAATCTAATTAAAGTTCTTTAATTTAAAATTAAATAATTAAACATTTAAGATCTAAACACCATTCTTCAAATTACGTTTAGTTGATCTCTAATTATAAACATAGCCTTATCAAATTACTCGCAGTTATTACTTATACTAATTTTAATTTGAATTTATTTATGTAATTTTCCCAATTCAAATGTATTTTAACAATAGAATTCTTTAGTATTTAGTAGAGTTCTGTTTTCTATTAAATTTCATTCCAAGTATTCTTTAGTAAGTTTTGAATGTTCAAACATATGTTCAATCCTAGGTACTTAGCTTCTTGGACTTTGTCAATTCCCTCTATTAGAATTTCATTTCTAAAGTTCCTTGGGTAACTCAAAAAAAGTGTCTTTTTCGTGTTTAATTTTAAGTTGTGTGATTTCTCTATTTTCCTGAAGAATTCTATTACTCTTCTAAATAATTATGGGTCTTTTACGTTTACAAGAATGTCATAAATGCAATTAGTTTGCCTTGTTTAATTAGAAACTTAAGTTCTTTTTAGGAGTATAGCGCATTTTATAGATATAGATATATATATTGAACAAAATGAGTGATAATCTGCTTCCTTGTGCTACTCCCTGTTCTATTATTATCTCCTGTTTTTTAAAAGGAATTTTGTTATTCGAGTCAATTAGTTTGACTATTTCCGCGTCTGTAAGACAATCTATTCTTCCATTCAGAATTGATATAATATTGTCTTTCCAGACTGAGTCATAAGCTTTTTAAAGGTCTATTAGTAAGTATCGTTCTCTATATTTGCTCTTCCTACTGGATTGTTTGATGTGTTCGAGGAGTCTTATGAGATTAATATGGGTACTTTTACTTTCTTTAAATCCATTTTGGTAGATTCCTGTTTTTAGTAGCCCGCTCTTATTTTGTTTATTTTGTTAATAATAACTTTTTCCACTATTTTTCCTAAGTGGGAATTCACTACAATTTAATTGGCCAAGTATTGTTGACTTCTGGGTATGAATTCTTTTGATCTTTGCTGAGAAGATCAACCTTACCTCTTTAATATATTGTGGGATCTATCCATCATTAAGCTATTAGGTTATTTTTTGGTATACAGTTTGTCGTATTTCTAAGAATTGTTCAAGATTTTTCCATCAAACCCATCTGAGCCTATTGCTTTATTGAGGATACTTTCTTGAATATTTTTTAACGTCCTTTTCCTCACAGAATCTCTTCTTCTCTTATTAGTCCAGTATATTTATGTCTTTCTTATTTTACAATTTTTCTTTGTGTTCTCATTCGTCTTTGAATAACTGATTGAAGAGCTCTACGATTTTCCTTCTTGAATCCTCCCCTACCTTAACTCTTTCATCTTTAATCGTCAGTCCTTTAGTTGGTTGTGAGTCTTTTTGACTCTTTGTTAGTTTTTTCACCAGATGGAAGAAACCTTTCAAATCATTTTTTTCCCAAGCATTATTCTAAGTTGCTGATTGCTTCTCATCTTTTGATTTTCATTTCTTAAAATATATTTGCCTAGTAAATTTCATTGTTACTCAGGAGCCTTTCTGGTGGTTGTTAATACCAATTTTTTCAATTTACTTGTTTTTATATTTTGTCTTCAAAACACTTTTGTATTGGATTGCCTGGGTCCTTTAATGAAAGTTCCCTTCCTTCCTCAATGAATGTTTTTCAGCAAGTCTTTCTGATGTCTGTTATTCTAATTGTTCTCTCTCTGTCTGTTAATTTCATGTCATCATCTTAATGGTTTATTTTAAGAGTCAATTAAACCAGTTTATGATCCGTCAGTCAAAGTTTACTTATTTCCCATTTCACAGTCTCAGTATTTGTAAAGATCTGGTCTAGTTAGTGCCCTTTTGTGTGAGTATCCACTCCATCCGGAATAGATTTGGTAAGATTTTCAAAAAAATAGGTGACCATATTAATTAATATAGCGTGAAAAAAAATATAAGGCAATATATGAATTATAAATAAAAGCATGGTAAAAATTAAATATATAAATTATGATTAATTTAAAATCTGAAAATGTTTGACTAATATAATGTGATGTTTACTATTTTTTATTTATTAGTTTATTTTGTTATATTAAATTAATGTTAGTTATCTAGAATCTACTCAATAATAATTCTAAAAGTATATTGAGTAAGCTATAGTTCATTTTGTCAAAAAATATTAACATATTTTATAGAATATACTTTTAATCATTAGGTTGTTACTGTTATTTTATTTTTAGCTTAATCTTTAAACTTCTATCGTTAGATTATAATAAAGCATTTTATAAATTAATGATTAAAATAAAAACTAAAACCAAGGAACTTTTAAGTTAAAATGAAGAATCATTTATTCACATATAATCTTACATACAGTATAACTTATATAAAAAAGTGATAATAAATAAATATATCTATTATAACTAATCAATAATCAAGTTAATATATATATAATGTAAGGCAATCGAGAAAAGTTAGGCAATATTTCTCGATTGCCTTTTAAAAAATTAAATAAAGCTAATAATTTATAATCAAGTTATTTGAATATTATAAGCAATAAAGGGAAGTTACTTTATTATTTCTTATAATTCGACGAATATTTAAAATAATTACCAATTCTCTAAACACTTCTTTGTTTAATCTTTTCCCCCAAGTCTTTGATATGGAAGTTAAAATCTCCAATCACAATTATCCTCTGTTTTTGGCACTTCTGCTTTAGGAGTTTAATCATAAAAATAAGTCTATTTTGCAGTTCTTTTACTTCTTCGTTCAAGTATGGTGGTATGTATGCTGTTATGATGTGAAATAGGAATCCACCCACGTTCAAGATGTTCCAAGCTATGAATTTTTTGAGAGTTTTTACTGTTTCATCTCATACTTTCCTTTATTTGGTACTATCAATCACTCCTTCATTCCACGCTAGTTGGGTTTGTGCTATGTTCTTGCTGTTGATTCCAACCAGTCTTTATAGTCTTGTTTCTACAAGTCCTATGAAATCAGGGTTATTGCCTTTAATGTTTTTTATCAGTTAATCTTGCTTTAGTTTTGAGTTTAATCCTCTGACATTCTGTAGGCACAACTTTGTTTCTATCGTCTTCGTAATTCCTTGCTTTTTGTTACTTATGATTTGCTCTCTCCTCTTGGTTCGCTGCTTCTCCGCGAACCTTTCATATCTTCTCACCAATCCTTCAACTTTTCTAATAGGTTAGTAAAATTCAAGTTAACGGCTATTGTCAATCTTTACCGAAAATTTGTTTATGTTTTTTCAATTGTTTTGTAATTACTAAACATTTTGGTTTTGAAATGTTGAATTTTAAGAATTTGGTTTTTAATTTTTAAAGTGTTTTTCAAATGTTTACTATGAAGGTGGTTTCTCTCCTTGGCCACTGTTTTATGAGTAGTCAGGTAATTTCCTCCTTCCATTGGTTGTTTACTTTTCTAGCTCAATCTTTTCTGCCTCTTTGATTGCTAAAGATTTCTCTTTATTTTTATTTTATTTTCAAATTATTTTAAAGTATTTTAGGAAATAGGGATTTAATGTCAAAGGATATAACTTCAATGTACTTTAATAGAAACTCAGATTAAAGAAGGATATGATTAACAACATAAGATTTAAAGCAAGCTTCAACATTGGCAAAGGAGAACTTACTCCCCCAGATCTGTAAACTACAATGCAATTATATAAGGATTTGGCTGATAGGTGAAATATTTAATATAAAAGAGCAGAAAGTAAGGATTTAAATATGCCCTCACTATAAAGAACATTCAGAATAATGACACTCAAGTTAAAAAAGAGGCATGGCCACAAGGAATTTGAAGACATCAGGTGGTAAAAGCTTAAAAATGCTGGTATGATGCATTAAGTATGGGCTATTATTCCTGACATAGTTTTGAAAAGTCCATTATCTTTAAAAAGGTTATGTCAAAGGTACCGCGTCTTATCATTGAATTGATATTGTTGTGATAGCTCCCGGTAGAGACCATCCGAGAAAGCCATAAGAAATTTATAGCTTTTAGAAGTACCATGACAATATAAACATAGAAAATATTTTATAAGGTTGACAATATTCAGTCATGATAAGCCTTGTTTTTAAATAATAATAATAAAATAATAATGGCTTATAATTAAAATTTAACAATATATCGTTGTCTATTTTATCTCTGCATTACTTTCAATTTAGTCATTATTTTAAATGAATTACAAAGTCTTATTCAAAGTCGAAAGATTAAAGAATAAATATGTAATGGCTTGTTACAAAGCTAGTCAAAGAAAATAGCTTATCTTGGCAATTCTTTAAAAGGAACACAACTCAGTTTCTAATTCAATGAGTAGTGTAAAATTGCCACATTTAAATAATCGATCCATAGCGCACAATTAATCTATAAATTTATCAAATGTTGATGTTTAAAATCCCTACGAAAGCATGACTTATAAAATACCTTCAAACGATATCAAATCTCAACTACAGCGGCAATAATACAAATTAGACTTATACTAAATTACTAAAAAGTAGTCTAAATCAGATTAATATCTCTCAAAGCTTAAGCATGTTAATAGTCAAAACCGAATAACAAAACAAATATCAATTAGTAATGTATTCATAATATCAGGAAACAGAGACAACACCTATTAATGAACTAAAAATAGAACATTTAAAGCTGAATTTCTAGTAAAGCAACATCAATTTAAATTTAAATTTTAGAAGTAATACAAATGATAAAGGAGTAACTGTAAATTAAGGGTAGTAACATATAAATTTGTAAAATACTGCGAACCTCTGTGAGCAGTAGTAATAACTGACGAAGAGTGATTCTATAGCCTGTATAAACTTATAAACAATGAATAAACTGACAAAAATGGATTAACTGAGAGTAAGGCTTTATGAGCAAATTAATTCTTTATTTACATAATATTTTAGACTGATAAGGTAGTGGCATTAGCATTTTAATTAGATGGATCCCTATTTAACTATTATTTGTTTCATATTTCTATAATTTAGAGTGAAACAATTGCACATTCACGCATTTTCTAGGTTAAATACATGTACATTAAGTTAAATTAATCTAATATTATAAATATAATAGTTAATATTTGGGGTTTTATATCTGTATATTTCTAGTTATGTGGATTTACCTATTTGCTTCTTATTTTATCAATATTATTAAGATTAAATACTGGAGTTATCTATTTGATTCCTTTTCATTTTAATCACTTAGCACTAATATATACACTTTTATTAATATATAAACCTATTATCAATAATCAACATGAACCAAATAACTTTAATAATACTATTTAATCTAAATTTGAATTTAACTTTATCTATTTTCAAATTCGAAATCGAAAAAGGTTTACTCTTTTATTTAGTTTTGTTTTGTTATATTTTTGTGAGGGCAATAAATCATGATATATAATTTTATATAAGCTAATTTAATAATTTAATAAACCTATTGCTTCAACACTCTGAGAAATGGAGATTCCAAAACACCTCTCAATGAATGATTATTAGATCTACCTTCACTACAGGTCTTTAGCTTCTGCCGATCAACATTCGGTATTTTACCAAGAAAGGAATATCTATGATTGTAGGCATCTAAGATTAATAAGCTAGAAAGGTATATTTAAATAATTTTAGACAAAAAATGCTGAGAGAAATCTGCGCTCATTGCTCATGGGTTTTTGTAACTCTAGGATAATGAGGGTTTTTTTCATTAAACTACAATATCTCTTAATACAACGGATGCTCTTAACATTCGAGATCTTTATTGTTACTTAGATTGACTTCAGATACTAAGATATCACCATCATATATTTAGTACTTACACCAGAAGAATAATATAAGATATAAGGAGATCAAGTAAATTCATCTCCTATTTCAAGCCCTACTCTGAGAGATAAAACTATAGAGGGCGAAGATGTTTGTTAATTTGCTTAATAAGAGCAAAAAGTATTTGTAAATAAATAAAAGGTTTTTGATCTGGAATCAATGTCACCATCGTCTACATATGTTTTTTCGAAGATTTTGTAGAATATTTAGTCAAGTAAAAGTAGGCAATAATTAAGGAGATTACCAGAATAATCCAGTACTTTTTAACAATAATATAAAATTTAAGAATTTCTGGGATAATTTAAAATATCCCATCAAAACATATTAATTGGTAAAAGAAAAACTCAGAAACTATGGATTATCTATAGTGTATAATTCTCCCTGTTCTTCTCAGTTCAGCTGCATTAAAGATATATTCACTCAGATGAAGGATTATTACAAGCCACAGATAGTGCTTTTTAACTTAAATCTTAATAGTTAAAAGCACCTCAAGTTTATCAAGGAATATATATATAGAAAACAGTTTAAAAATAATCAATAAGATATTAGAATTATAATTGGCCCGCATATATTTTTAATGGTAAGGGATTATATTGCTTCAGACCATTTTGATTGGCTTGGGTAGTAATATACACAATTTAATCAAATCATTTATCGCTATGTCTATAACCGAACTTTTTACATATAATGAATCATTACCGAGTATTTCTTCATTTAATTACGAGACCTACTAATGTCTGAGTAAGTCTAATAATCAGAGAAATTCTAATTCTAAAACTCATAAATCTATATTTTTCTCGCTACTTTCTTGGTTTAATTTTTGCTTGGCTCATTTCATTGTTTTCTCTTTCAATTCAATATAAATATAATGAAATTAAAGTAATTATTATTGGAGAAAATAGATTTTATTCAATCTTTAATAATATATCCTTTCTTAACAGTATATTATTGACTTTATCTTAATTAGCATCAGATATATTCCTATGCACGATTGAATTTTTCATTAGGTGGCTATAATATTAGGAATGCAGGGCGCCTAAGATTCAATAAAAATACTTTACATCTGAGAATGAGTTATAATCTTCATAATATTTCATGAATATGATTGAGTAATCATCCAGAAGCAGTTGATGGAATACGTTACTAACATACTGTTATTGTTAATATGGAACAAATGAGGGAATGAATTCAGCTATTTACCTTATCATCCTTATTTAAAATTCTCAAAATTAATTCATATTAGGATGAAAAAAGACCCCTCATATTTAATCATAATTCTTTAAATAACTTACTAGGGATATATAGAGAGATATTGATAATTTATATTTAAAAATAAAAAATTGTTTAAGTTAATCAAAAGTAGCGTAATATAGAAAGAAATTAAAACATAAAACTAAAAATGGTTTTGTGTCTTACAGTTTCAACGCGATAGTTGCTGAATGCACAATTTGAGGACTCCTACATGACAAAATATATGTAAGTATAACACATTTTACTATTTAATGATAAGACTTATAATTGGAAGGATTGTCAATTTTCTTGCCCATAAGTTCACTTTTACTGACTATTTAAAAAAGATAATAAACTGCTATAATATTTAAGTATTTTCCTGCGGTATAAGTCAACATTTCGTGATATAAATAAAGTAAGAAGAAATTCAAGTATTTTATACTACATAGGACTAATAACATATGATTTTGTCTTTGACTAAATAAGGAAAGTATAATAATTATAATTCATTACAGTAAATTTTTATTCATTTTTAAATAATATAATCTCACTTTGAGGCATTTTCTTACATTTTATAAATAAAATTTAATTCATTAATATATAATTCAATACAGTTTTTGCATTTTATAAGAAATAATTTGTACTTTATTAATAATAACATAAGGTAAGAAGATAAATTTAATCAAGCATTTAGAATAAAGAATGATGCGATTTGGTTGTTGTTCAATACTAAAACTACTTATTTCTCTGTGTTTCCTCTTCGTCTAGAGCTATTTTTGCTTATTTGCCATCCTTTTTATTCCTATTCATCTCGTAATTTGCTCTCAATAGCCTATTCTTCTGGAAAGGTTGGTATTTTTGCAAGGACTGAGCTTTTGATTATCTTTTTGGCTTCCTTGTTAG
The DNA here is from genome assembly GCA_000711775.1 of Oxytricha trifallax. Classification (NCBI taxonomy): domain Eukaryota; phylum Ciliophora; class Spirotrichea; order Sporadotrichida; family Oxytrichidae; genus Oxytricha; species Oxytricha trifallax. Next base: position 14,831 of record ARYC01008422.1, read on the forward strand.
ATTTTGATCCCAGTTTTTCTTGCTCGTGTCCACTCTTTTCGTTGGTAGGTACCTTTTAATTTCTGTCGTTTTCGTTGAATTACCTTTCGTCTTCCTATGTATCTACTTGGGTTAGACTCATCATCTCCGTATCTATCTCGTTGTCAATTCTTTACCATAGATTATGGTTCCTTTGTCTCATCGTTAGCTTCCATTTCAGAGTCTTTAATTGATTTTCCTGATTTTCCAATCTCCATCTTCATATACCCTATCCCTAAGTTGCAGATTAGTTAGTATCTTTGTATATTCGGTCAGTCTTTGGCACATATAATAAGATTGGAATACTGGAGATTTCAAGGTTAGGTAGTTTGCTATTAGAATTGCGAGTAGACCGCAGTCGTCTGGGTCTCTTGATTAATTGGTCTATTGATTGATGTTGATTCTGTTTGTTTGGAGTTCTTTACCGATTGGACCAGTCATCACCTCGTTTAAATGAATAATGTGCTTCTAGATTACTGCGAAGCTCTTGACTTGTCTTCTAGTGTCGTATATATATATCTGTCTTTCCTGAGCTTATAGCTATTCTCATTATTGATAAAATACAAAATATTGGGAATTTATAAATTAGCAATACGAAATAACTGATATAAAAAAGAGATTAATAGATTATTACAGATAAAAGTGTAAAAAGCCTTAAATTAAAAGGAGAAAAGTTGCATATTTTTCAGGCGATTTACTAATTGTCTTTTATATATTTTATGATAACCTTTATTATATTTAGTTTTTCTATATTTTTACATTTTAGCGAACAATTATTTTTGTCTTTCATTTTCAAACAGTAAATTTTATAGTAGATGAGTGTAGTATTGAATGTTGCATGAAATTCCCCTCACAATTTAAACCTTTCCACTAAGCTAGTGATAATCAAATGCTTAAGAAGCATTTTCACTATAGTAAGTATAAAAATCAGAGTAATTTATAACAAATTAATGAAAATATTACTCAAATAACTGATAATTTCGCTAATGAAAAGAAAAATAAGAGAGTTACTTACAGTAATGAGCTTAACGATACTGTTTCTAAATGATCCATTTTAATTCAGGAATGCGCAATCATATTCAGTTTTCATATAATTTCATATTAAAGTAAAAAATTCATACATAATATTGATAAAATACAAAAAGATCAGGAAACATTAATTGTTTAGAAATACAAAAACTGCCTAGTTATATTAAAATAGAATTTCACTAATTAAATATAAAAATGAGAAAAAAAGGGTTATAAATTAATTTTGAAACTCGTAATTTTTAAACTAATTATTATTATTATTATTATTTTAGCCATTGAGTTAATTACAGGAGATTCTCAACCGTTTATGTAAGTTAACTTTAAACTAATTATCTTTGACTTATCGATAATTTATTTATTTATGATATCCTAAACTAGTTCTTATTCTGCGAAGTAAATATATAAAATAATATAAAAGTTCATTATATTATTTTTATCAATATTTATTTTGTAAGAGCAATAAAAGATTAAAGAGAATTTATTTAATTTCGCATTAAACAAATAATGTTTTCATATAGTTTTATATATAAATATTTATTCAGATCTTATGCTTATTCAAAATACTTAGTCACTTTAGATTTATATTAACTGAAAAAAATTACTTACTTGTAATATATCGGTTGAATTTGTATTTAATTGTTGAGAGTGTAGTGTTTAAATTCACTCATCGGTTTATAGGTCCATCTTAGATTAAATTTTATTTTAAGTTTAAAATTCTGTATTTTAAAAATTCATAATCGATATTATCCAATTCATGCAGTTCTTAATTGAACTTTGACAGCAAACTGGAATGATTAGAGCTGTAGTATCATCTTGGTTTCCTTCAATATTCGCAATTTTCTAGTTTCCACTGAATTGATCCAATGAATTTATCAAGTTGGCTGATTCCTTTATCATTAATGCATCTGAGTGTCATTATGACTTGTGATGTTGTGCATTTCTTAAATTGGACTTCTTCTATCTGTCTCATTTACACTTCCAATGTCTTTGCCTTAATGGGTTTCCTGGCATCAAGTCTTCATTTATCCATTCATTAATGATATCTTCTCAGTGCAATTTTTATCTCTCTATCCACAGATCACTCTCCTTTGCTCATCTCGTCCTGGCTTTTTCCCTGTTCCGAGCCTCCTCATAAATGCTTTTTCTATCTTGCTTCTGGTGTTTGGATAGCATACTATTGTAGTCATTCTCGTTATTTGTGGGGACCTCCCTTCTTGGCATAGATTATTCTAACACTAAACTTCCAAAAGATCGATTAGTTGCTTCATTTTCTTTTGGTCGTATGGGCGCAAGTTGTTCCATCCTCGTGTTTGTCATAGTGTTATCTCTACAGCTGTGATTAGTTGATTTTCTTACTCAGGTTAGTGTGCCCTATTTTAAATTTACTCTTAAAACCCACTTGTTTGTTCAATGAAGTTCGGCTCCGATCTGTCTCCCTTGAATTAAAGTATCTCCTTGCTCCTGTCCCTATGTTAGAATCTTACTTCCTTCACTTTATCCCAGAACTCTCTCTTGCTCTCTCCTCATACCGTGGTTAATTTAAGCTTTGCTCTTAAATTTATTTATTTAATGATGGGTTCTCTTCCTATTGGTTTCCATTTAGTACTCTTTCTGTTCATCTTGGGTTATTTATTTATATCTTTTTAATTTTTTAATTTATTATTTTAATTATAATTTTCTCAAAATTGCATTACTTATTCTCAAATATCTTTATTTAATTTATTTTGAACATTCTGGTTATATTATTGTTCCTCTTTATTTCTATGTTGGTCTTCTGCCTTTAGTTTCTTGAAGGTATGTTATTCTGTACGTCTTTTTCATTTTCTTATAGTTTCCAGCTCTCTAGAGAGCTCCTACTCTATTCATGTTGTTTTTTATATAAAGAGGTGAATTATAAAATGAATAAAGAAAAATAACAATAGCAATATTAACAATAGTAATAGTATATCTTACATAAATATGTTTCATCTTCATCTTCATCATCATTACCTTCTTCTTCTTCCTCATCTTCATCTTCACCATCTTCAACTATATCGTAATCATCGAAAATCTTAAATTGTCTTCCCTTCTCTCCGTGGCTCCTTGAACTTACTCTTCGTCGACGTCTTCACTCTTACCAAGTTCAACCTCTGTATAAATAAATTTTTAGATAAGTTTTTTGTTACTTACATTAATGTTTAATGACACATAGCACTCTGATCAAAAAGTTTTTAAATTATTCATTTCTCTATTTTATTATTTAATACAATTCACGTTATTAAAAAAATATAGTAATTATTTAGCCAAATAGTATTTGCGTTAATTTTAATTTCTATTATTTGCTGTCTATATCAATCAATCTTTTTCCTCGAATTATTTTTAAAATCTTGTTGGGTATCCTACTTTGTTGATCGCTATGCAACTTCACATATGACAAGCTTTTACGAAAATCCTATGGATTGCAACAGTAGTTGCTCATTCCGTATTTTATAGTTGTTATGCTTTGACTAATCGCCATCATAGTGTCCATAACATCTTTAGTTATGAATAACTTTTTATTTTTTAAAGGCTCTTTCTTGCTGATTTTGACATACATCTTAGCTTTTTCGGGCAGCATAAAGTTCACTATTTTTTGGGAACATTTTCATGTTTTTCTGAAATAGCTCCCTGATAATGTCGCACGTGTTGGTGTCTATTAATTTGGTAGCATTGAGTAGTATTTTATTAGGAATGTACCTTAGTGTTAAAATGCTAGTCTTTTTAGTTGAGTCTCCATTTTATCAATTTCCTCAACCTTTAAGCTGCCATCAATCAAAACCCCAAAACCCCTTAGTGAGGTTTATAAGTGCTTTGATTTGTAGGGTATAGTTGGGGTCTTATTGGGGTTAGTAGAGAAATTAGGCCAATTTGCAAATGAGAAATAGAAATTAGCAAAATTTAGGGTCTATTTATGATGATTAATATTTAGATTTACTGCTTAAGCTTAGGTATGGTACAAGTATTAATAGAGATTAAGTCAAACCAGTAATGAATTATGCTGCTATAGCAAAGCTCCTGCACAAGAGTGCCTCAACAGTTAGGTATCATTGTTGTTGGCTGTTTAGCATTATAATTCAGGTACTTGATAGCATCCTGCAAGAAAATAAAAGTTCTCACAGCACCATATTGACTACCTCTGCGACTCGAAGACTATAAAGTATTGGGCACACTTTCCACTAGACTAGCGAGCTGTGATGTTTTCATCGCAAGTTTCCTGACATGCGTATCTCTCCTTAAACTATAGCCAACATTTATAGAAGAAATGGAATTACTTTCAAGACTGTCAACAGAGTGAAGAGAGTGATTGATTTTACAGTGCCTTTTTATAGTAATAATTTAAACCATATATATGATAAAATGCAGAGAGCTATTACTTATAACATCAAGTTCATACACGCTGATGAAGCTGTGTGTTACCTTCAACACCTTTATTAATAAGTCTTGGTATAAGAAGTATGATAATATAGAAGTCTAAGTCTATGATTAAAAAGTGAAGGTAGTCACTCATGCAATTTTAGCTGGTATAAGTGAAGATTCAGGCCTAGAGAGTTATTTTATTCATCCTCGCTCTATTAAGCGAGAGTAGTATATAGAGTTCCTACATAAGCTCAGAGAGAAGTATAGTAACCAAGAGATCATCCCGTTTGTTGATAACCTCTCAGTTCATAAGACTAAGGAGTCTAAGAAAGCTTATTGAAGAGCTAAACATAACTCCTGTATACTACGTTCCTTATAGCCCATAATTTAATGGAATTGAATTCTACTGGAGTTAAATCAAGACTCACTACAAGAAGCTGCTGCTGTATCATCTTATGCATGACTTGCCCATCGATACAGTAGACTTAATTCAAAGCAGCTGTAAGAGAGTGAGCGTAGAAAAGACAACAGTCTGTGCGAGAGAGGGAAGAATGAATGTTTATAAATAAGTATTAGATATAAATGAATGAATAAGTTCACATATTAAACTAACCCATAAAGGGGTTTGGATTCTCTTTCTTCTCCTCTTCTTATGGCTTGCTTGGGCCCATATTTCTTCTCTTAGTGCCAGCTCCTGCATCTATGTTCATTTCATCTGGTTTTTAGACATCTTTATAAAGCCTCTTGCTAACCTCATAAATTTTCAACGACTTTCTTTCTCTGTGAACCTTTGCATGCTCTTTCATAAGATATATACCAGTGCCAGATTTTCCTACAAAGTTATATGTCAAAGCTTACTTGAAAGATAAGGATGCTTCTTAAGTTCCTCTAGCCAAGCTGAGCTTATTAGAATGCCTTGCTTTTTCTAGTCATCATGAGAGATAGAATATCGTTTCTTATGTGCTTCTTCAATTATTTCTCTGAGATACTCCTCTTCTATTGTACCAAGAACACCAAAGAAAAAGTTCCTCTCTGGTAGTTTATTAGAGAGTTGTTTCTTGGTAGGAAGGTAAACACTACCACTTCCTCATCTTACATGGCATCCTCATAAAGATTAGTGACTGAAATCTCAGGGTAGTTTGGTATTTCTATCAACTTAATTTCAGTGTTTTTGAAGGCTTTCTTCTCATCACAGAGTATCGCTCTTAGAAATGAGATTTTGGTACCTTCCATCGTCGGAAGGAATAATCCAACTGTTTAAGATGTCAATAGTCGTCAAGTTATCTTACCATGTAAAGTTAAATATCGATAGAGATCTTCCTTACTTCTGAATCTTGAGATCATTTCTTGAGCCTCGACTCTTTTCATTTGATCATTGAGTGATTCTCTTTGTTCCTCTTCCTATTAATGAATTTCAAATTATAATTTATAGACTTCTGGATCCTATTGTTTAAAAACTTACTATTAAATATGGGCATCTTATAGGAGGTCAACACTGTAAAGATACGTGGAGAAAGTTCGTAGAAGCTGTAACAAACTTCAGAGATGGAGCTCCATTTTTATCAATTTAGTTCCATTAAATTAGTACTAAATTTGTTAAAATTTAGTTAGTACCGGTACTAAATCCGTTTAAGTTTAATTGGTACCAATTTAATAGTACCAAAACTTAATTAGTACCTAGTTTTAATCCAGTGAGGTTTTAATGGAAAAGTTCCAATCTGGTTTTAAACTTAATTGGTACCAGTACTAACCTGAGCTTTATCTGAGTTGGTACTAGAATCAAAATTATTAAGAGTAAAATTACAAAAATTATACTAATAAACTGAGTATAAATATGAAGTCTTAGAGCTTAGATCAAACCATCATTAATGCTGTTGCAACTCCTATATATTCCAGATATAGCTATAGAGGTTTTAAGAGCTTTATAATAGAAACTTAAATTTGAATTTAAACATGGCGGTCAACTTAAATCGTAGAGCGGCACTTTTAGGAGCAGGTCAATCAATGCTCAACTTTGGCTCCACTAAAAAGCCCTGAAATCATTTATGTTGAGAGGGAGGTAGAGCTAAGAGCTCTTGAATTTGAAGCAGAAGTTTTTATCATAGAAGTATTAAACCAAAGGGAGAGTGCAGAGATAGGGGTTTAAACTTAAATTGATTATGTTGAGGAGCTAAAAGAACAGGAGCCAATCGAAAAGATAAAAAAATATTAATGTGAAGACTGCTAGAATCATTTCTCAACTGAACAAAGCTTGAAGAGACACCTTAAAGAGGTACACTCTGGCAAAGCCAAGATCTATTTCAAGCATGAAAAGGTAGATGGTAGGTAATAGTGTACGACATGCATGAAATCATATACTCACTCAGCTACAGTTAAAAGGCATATGCAAAAGCAACACCTCAGTGAGTTCTTGATTGAAGATTAAGAGACTAAAAAACTAGTGCCAGCTAAAAGAAAATCTAATACTCTTGAGTCATAAAGAGAGCAGCAAGAGAGACTCAAGAGACAGAAGCGATATGAATCGATGAACCAGGCAGCAGGTAATACAATTTTAGCATCCTTCTAAGTGAAAGCTATGAATATACCTGCATTAAATGCAGTTGATCTCAGCACTTGTATTGAAAACTACTTGAATATAAACGTGCCTGCAAAAGCAATGCTCATAGTAGTTGATGAGTATGCATACAAGGTGTATTCATTCAGTTATCTTATTAAGAACCAACAGTATTAGAACGAGTATGCAAATGAATACATGGTACTTAGAGAGGCTTAAAGAAAAGACTGCAAGAATTTGCTTAAGCTAAATGGTGTTATTTTAAGTTATGTTTCATCGCATTAAGGCTAAAGAAATTTGAGATGACTCTGAGAGACTACCTATATCACAATAGATACCCTGATGATTTAAACGATATACTCTCCGATATGATTCAGGGTGTTAAGGAGTTGCATGAACTTGGATTTGTTCATAGAGATTTGAAGCCTGAAATCGTTATGCTAAATCTCTGCCCTTTAGAAGTAGTGGTTATCGATTTCAATAGAGCTTTAAGATAGGAGATTGTCACTTTAGCACAGGTACTTGGTACTCCAGGTTACTTATCAATAAGAGAGAAGTGGACTAATGGTTCTGTTTAATGGGATGTTTGGGCAGTAGCAGCAATAATTTTAGAAAGTGACATGGAATGTATGTCTTACTTTGGTACAAAGCATGAAAAACAATCAATTAGCTAAGCTTAGAAGCATATAAAGTAAGAAGATGTCTGCGAAGAAATAAAAAGCATAGTAGAGATGATAATCGTGAGAGCTCCTTCATATCCTAGATAATCCTTAGATGACATACTTGAGCCACTATAGAGAGCAAGATTCATAAGATACAACAAAGACAAGCAGATTAAATTTGTTTGAATTAAGTACTCTAATACTCATTAAATATTCATTAAATTCGCATAAAAACTGCGTTTTCTCTACTAACCCCAATAAGACCCCAACTATACCCTACAAATCAAAGCACTTATAAACCTCACTAAGGGGTTTTGGGGTTTTGAATGGAGTGTATTTATAGATCATGAGTTATCTAATTTAGGCTACCATAATAGTGTCACATATCATTGTGTTTTTTGAATTCGTTAGCCTCTAATAGAACTTAGTTTGTTTTTTTAATTCATTCCAAGCAATCTTCAGTATTTCAAAGTATTTAAAATAATATTAATGCCTAAATATTTGACACTCTCTACTCTCTAAATGCCTCTTTTCTTCTTTACTTCGTTGAATTGTCTTGCGTCAGTCAAGAATTGTCATTTTTCAATATATAACTTTTGATAATATCTCCCAGGGCGGGCAACTAATTAAAATTAATAATAATAATGTGATCACATTGAAGTCTCAAGGGACCCCCGATCAATAAAATGTTATAATATATATAAGAGACTAGCTCTTTTATAAGTTCCAGTGATTTAGCTAGTATGGGCATTAACTAATTTTACTAAAAATTCTTAATTTTCTTCTTCTCTGTCATCTTCTATAGCCATACCTTTTTCTTAATGTTTTCCTTTCTCTGTCTTAACTTGATTTGAAAGGTTGGCTGTGTAATAGTTAGAAGAGATAGACCAACGTGAATTATATCTAGGGAACTTTGTTTTTTGTCGTTGGTGAGAAGTACTATCTCTTAGATGCTTCTTATTTATAGATCCCCTTGAAAAGGGGGATGAGTTAGTTCAAGAGTTAAATTTCCCATTGTTCAAACTATGGGTTCACTCTTGTATTTTTGGAATCTATGAATCTTAAAAGAAGTTTAAATCTTATGTCCAATTGAGTAAATTATATAGAATTGCTAGTCAGTAGTGTATGTTAAAATCTATTTGATTCCAGTAAGATGTCTAGCTTAACCCCTTGAAACATAAGAAGGTGTATGTTTATTTTTTCTTCTATTGAATCTCCGCTGGGTTTCCTGGCCTAAAAATGTCGGTGGTCGACGGCAGTGCCTAAAACATGCTTAAAATTGACTCCCCTAAATTATAGCAAAAAAAAAGCAAACATAGAAAAGCAAGCAAAGAAAAGCAAGCATAGAAAAGCAACAATAGAAAAGCAACCATATAAAAGCAAGCATAGAAAAGCAAGCATAGAAAAGTAAGCATAGAAAAAGCAAGCATAGGAAAAGCAAGCATAGAAAAGTAAGCATAGAAAAGCAAGCATTGAAAAAGCAAGCATAGTAAAAGCAAGCATAGAAAAAGCAAGCATAGGAAAAGCAAGCATAGAAAAGCAATCATATAAAAGCAAGCATAGAAAAAGGAAGCATTGAAAAGCTAATATAGAAACTGCAAGCATAGAAAATATTTTTTTTTCTCGCCGTATATGTGTAATACCCCCTTCTTACACTCAAACTCCAAGTAAAAAATATTTTTTTTTCTCGCCGTATATGTGTAATAACCCCCCCTTACACTCAAACTCCAAGTAAAAAATATTTTTTTTTCTCGCCGTATATGTGTAATACCCCCCTCCTTACACTCAAACTCCAAGTAAAAATATTTTTTTTTCTCGCCGTATATGTGTAATCCCCCCCCCTTACACACTAACTCCAAGTAAAAAATATTTTTTTTTCTCGCCGTATATGTGTAATACCCCCCCCTTACACACTAATTCCAAGTAAAAAATATTTTTTTTTCTCGCCGTATATGTGTAATACCCCCCCTTACACATTAACTCCAAGTAAAAAAATATTTTTTTATTCTCGCCGTATATGTGTAATCCCCCCCCCTTACACACTAACTCCAAGTAAAAAATATTTTTTTTTCTCGCCGTATATGTGTAATACCCCCCCCTTACACTCAAACTCCTGGAAAAAAATATTTTTTTTTCTCGCCGTATATGTGTAATACCCCCGCCTTACACTCAAACTCCTGGAAAAAAATATTTTTTTTTCTCGCCGTATATGTGTAATACCCCCCCCTTACACTCAAACTCCTGGAGAAAAATATTTTTTTTTCTCGCCGTATATGTGTAATACCCCCCCCTTACACTCAAACTCCTGGAAAAAAATATTTTTTTTTCTCGCCGTATATGTGTAA
>ARYC01008423.1:0-20217 GCA_000711775.1 Oxytricha trifallax
CCTAAACTTTATAAAAGATGAAACCTCTTTTCAAGAAATCTCTATTTGCCTTGGAGACAACTCCTATAGTTTTATTACTTTAGCTTAACTTCTTACATAAACTTTATGAACATAATTATACAGGATTTAGCTTTTAGAATTTGAATCTTATTAAATCAGTATTGAATATCGACGATTCACCTAAACTTTATAAAAGATGAAACCTCTTTTCAAGAAATCTCTATTTGCCTTGAAGACAACTCCTAAAGTTTTATTACTTTAAATAAACTTCTTACATAAACTTTATGAACATAATTATACAGGATTAAGCTTTTAGAATTTGAATCTTATTAAATCAGTATTGAATATCGACGATTCACCTAAACTTTATAAAAAATGAAACCTCTCTTCAAGAAATCTATATTGCCTTGGAGACAACTCCTAAACTTTTATTACTTTGCGTTAACTTCTTACATAAACTTTATGAACATAATTATACAGGATTTAGCTTTTAGAATTTGAATCTTATTAAATAGTATTGAATATCGACGATTCACCTAAACTTTATAAAAGATGAAACCTCTTTTCAAAAAATCTCTATTGACTTGGAGACAACTCCTAAAGTTTTATGACTTTGCTTAACTTCTTACATAAACTGTATGAACATAATTATACAGGATTTAGCTTTTAGAATTTGAATCTTATTAAATCAGTATTGAATATCGACGATTCACCTAAACTTTATAAAAGATGAAACCTCTTTTCAAGAAATCTCTATTTGCCTTGGAGACAACTCCTAAAGTTTTATTACTTCAGCTTAACTTCTTACATAAACTTTATGAACATAATTATACAGGATTTAGCTTTTAGAATTTGAATCTTATTAAATCAGTATTGAATATCGACGATTCACCTAAACTTTATAAAAGATGAAACCTCTTTTCAAAAAATCTCTATTTGACTTGGAGACAACTCCTAAAGTTTTATGACTTTGCTTAACATGTTACATAAACTTTATGAACATAATTATACAGGATTTAGCTTTTAGAATTTGAATCTTATTAAATCAGTATTGAATATCGAAGATTCACCTAAACTTTATAAAAGATGAAACCTCTTTTCAAGAAATCTCTATTTGCCTTGGAGACAACTCCTAAAGTTTTATTACTTTAGATAAACTTCTTACATAAACTTTATGAACATAATTATACAGGATTTAGCTTTTAGAATTTGAATCTTATTAAATCTGTATTGAATATCGACGATTCACCTAAACTTTATAAAAGATGAAACCTCTTTTCAAGAAATCTAAATTTGCCTCTGGAATCTCCTTATTTGGCCCGGGGTGCTTTGAGAAAACTTCTAAAATTGTGAGTAATTCCTCTAGAAATGAAAGGGATTCTCTTTGGAAAATTCCAGGAAAGCTGAAAATAAATCTGTTAAAAACTAAGATGTAAACTACTTATTTACATCCTCAATGATTGACTTAAAATACCAAACCAAATCACACCATCTTGAATGGTTAGAGTCATAGCTCAGCTATTAAGAATTATACTATCAATCTAGAGAATCTTTAAATAGAAAGCATCACCATCTAGATCAGCTTATATTTTCATCTTGAGATTACTTGTCTTTCCATTAGTTGAGGGGTCACTGCAGTCTTGGCTGCTCTGTTAATTAGCAGTAAGATTGGCAAATTTAATTTTTATGAGCTCATGCTAAGTTAGGTTGGTATCAATCATTCTATTGATCAAGATTACTAATTTATGATTGGTCAAAACAGAGGAGGATTAAGAATCTATCAGTGCTGCTTATTCCTGAATGGCCCTCCGCGGCATTAGATTGAGGCTTAATCACTTCGAGCAGTTAATGATAAATGACGGTTGTGCATTGCAATACAAGTGACGCCAGAGTTAAGTGGCATGGTTGGAGATAATTGGGTGGACAAGATATTTGATAAAGTCCTGCTCTCGATCCAGTAAAATCTCTCCAGCTTTGTAAATAAAATGCTTGAGGATAACCCACAGTACTCTGCTCCTTTTGTGCAAGCATCAAACATCTTATCTCAGACACAAGAGCTACTGGCCTCTAATCGCGCTACGATAGTGAGATTAAGTAGAAGATGGCTAAGATGGTTAATAACAATGACCCCAGGAAGATGCCTGATTATTCGAGGGAAGCATACCTTGCAATTGCAAGATTAATAAATATTAATGAGCTGTAATTAAAGTTTGTCTTATATAAAAAATAATAAAGTAAATATTTCAAATTTCATTTCACTTTATTTTAACATCTTTTATAAATATTACGAACTCGAAAATCATTATATTTATTTAAAGTTAAAATTTAAATGACATCCAAGATTTACAATATTTATATATAGAGCTTTAAATATATTCTTGATATTTACTTAGTTTTATTTAACTTATAGATGTATAAATGCATATTAAGAACAAATTTATTTATACAATAAGTTAATGATGTTTTATCTGTTGAATAGTAATTTATTTTCATTTTACTTTTGATAATAATCTAACTTGGATGTAGCAGTTATCAAATTACCGATAACACATATCCAAGAAGTATCTTATCACATTAATTACATTAAATAACTAGGTTTGGAAGACATCTTATAGAAAACTATGAATTATCACTAAAGACTTTTAAATAATAAGAAATGAAGTTGTTTATATAGATTTATTCGAACTAAATTGAAGTTAAAGAGTAGAATAAGGATTTATAGAATAAAGAAATTACACTTTATATTATTATATCTAAGTTCGACAAGTGGGGAGCTACACCAAATTTTTAAATTACATTTCAAGGTAGGTATGTTATGTGGATACATTTAGGATAACTGCGTTAAAGCATTAGATAATAATTATTATTGTAAGAAACAAAAGTACATGCAGCCATATTTATTCAAAATTATTAAATATATCAAGAATATAAAAGATTTTAGTAAATACTTTATAGTTCTTTAAGATATTCGAGAGATAAAATTGATAATTTTTAATAACTTAAGAAGAAAAAAACTTCTTTCTTTGTAGTGTTAATATACAATTTGCCTCTTGTTTAGTCAAGTTTATACTCAAAATAAAAACAATAAAAGCAAAACTCATGGTTCTAGTAATATATCCATTTTATTATTTATGATATTTTTAAATCAAGTGAATTGTATCAAGTAATTAAATGATAAAATTAATAATTGAAAAAATGTCTGATTAATAGGTACAGTGTCATTCAGAATTAATGTAAGCTACCAAAAAACAAATTTAACATTTTATTTTTACCTTGGTTGCATTATTTGAAAGCGAGCGAAGAGGAAGTTCAAGAAGTCAGAAAGAGAAGGCCAAACAATATATTATTTTCGGTTCGATGATGAAAATGAAGATGAAGATGAGACTCTTTTTTTAGATTTACTATTAATATTGCTGTTATTACTATTACTATTTTTCTAAATTCATTTACTAATTCATTTTCCTTTATTAAAAGACATCATGATTTCATACACATATACAGTGATTCCTTCAGGCATATCAATAGATCTAAGTTAAGGAAAATAAAATTGTATACTATTCAAAGAAACAAACAACTTTGTAGTTTTTAGGACTCTTACAATTTCCTTGGATTCATCTCATGAAATAACATATTACTAACATTTATTGAGTTTTATGGTTTGCAATGGTAAGTTTGTAAGATTGATACTTGCTTAATGTCTGATGAATCATCAATCTCTCCAATCGTTTAATATCTAAAATTATCTTGTAATTATATAATTATTCAAAATTGAAATAATAATATATATATATATAAGAACTATGATATAATTCAATAGAAATGCTCAAAATAGAAAGCTATATATTGTAAATTGATGAGATAGTGATCCTTGCATTGATTATTGTGAAAAGAGATGATCATGCTTGCAACTGAACCTGCAACAATATACAAATGAGCTAGTTGCCTTTTAAGTTTAAATTTATATCAGCTGTCCGAGATAGAATGATGACAGCTATTTATTGACTAGTTTCCAAATCAATCCTTTTTAATGATTGTGTATTATCACTCTTTCATAATATAAGAAGTAGTTGAATTCTCTGAGACATTTTATAACTTAAATGACTATTCGGTCCAGGATAGTTTATTATTATGTGAAAAAATGGATAAATTTTATGAGGATTAAGCTAGAGAACCCCTATAATTATACTATCTCGTGGTATTTGGTTCCTGCTTATATATAATCATTGAAAGTAGTTCGAAATGAATTGACATAACAAAAATCATCTATAAGTTTTATTTTTCTGAATACTAAAAAATACCCACTAACTTAAAGATATAAGTTTTGGTCTGATAAAATATTATGTGTAAGTTTTGCTATTGTTATTAAGTGACATTACAACAGTTAAGCTTTAAAAGGTTACTGTTGTCATTAGAGAATACTAAATATCATTCTATCTATTACTAATCAAAATCTATAAATGTTTAATATATTCTATCTCACAATTTAAATGCTTAGTTATACTTAAATATTTAAATCCCCATCCTTCGAATTAAATTAATGCTGATTTATAATTTAAAATTTTGATAAATCACAATATTTATGTTTATTTTAAATCACAATTTTTTATTATAATATTTCATTTAAAAATAAGTAGTTTACATGAAGAAAACATTTTAATTTATAAACCATAAATTATATAATAGATATAAAGCATAGGTTTGCTATCTATAGAATATTTTATTTTGTAATTATCAGTTTACTATTCTATAAATATGTAAACAAAGATACTTTGATATATAGTAATATTAGCACTTGTTACTTCCTCGGTACAGCTTTAAAATAATACTTACTTTTCTACTGCTCTAAAACGTAAGTCTCCAGTATTCTTGTAAACTTCATTATAACTAGTTTAGCAACTCTGATCAAACTAACGGTTTGAAAATTGAGTCCCATGAACAATATTACTTCAATTTTGATTGGTATGTTGACCTCAGAGATAAAAATCAATCAAATGTCTTTTAGAAGTCTTTTTATTTATCACAACTCTGCAGAGCAATAATGAAAAGACTACTACTAAGAATTAAAATAGCAACCTACAGGAATGAGCTCTTACCATCAAACTAAGAGGTCTAAAGCATCACGGAAACAGAAAATAAACAGATAAAAGGTGCATATTAAGTTTTTGAGTATACAACAATTTGTGGAGACCAGCAGTAGTAGCCTTTTGTAGTTTTTTATATGACAACTCGACAAAAGTTCTATAAGAATGAAAATTTTAAACTTAATTGAAAATAGTTTCATATCTTAATTAAAATTTTTAATCATATTTTAAGCTTAGGATTTCGTTTCTTCAAGCACTATTCATGTACTCTCTTCCAATTCAATGTTTTTAATAAATTTCTTAATTGTTTACATGAAGCTCTGTCATTTCCCATAAATTTTCCTATGTTATTTATTGGTATATTAATCCCAATGTATTTTTTATTCATCACAATGTTATGTAAATATAATGATTTAAGCAACATTCAATCAAAACAGTTAAGATAATATTATACTATGTAAATAAAAATTAGTTGAAAATATACGTACACTCTGAATATACAGTTAAATAAGGAAATCAGTATAGCCTAAAGAAAATTTATTAATCAAATTTTACTTTTAATTAAATTTATTTTATATCCTATAACCAAATAGGAGCTTATTTTATTATTTAAGATGATATTCTCCAATTTAATGCCAAAAGATATCTGCTAGTTTTCAATGGAAGCTCTGCAGAGCTAAAGATGCATACAAATATAATAGTAAAAATTACATAATCTATGAAAAATTTCAATTATTTTTGTTATAAAATATTTTGACAACTCCTTTTTAAATGTTCTTTTCGGTATATAATAATTATTTTAATGCTAAAGTACCATAATAATGATTTAAAGGGCTCTATTATACGATTATACGGTGAGGAACCAAGAAAAAAAATTCAGCAAAAGAACCATCTGATAAGTGGATAACAGAATTTTTTACCGGATAGGAATCAACGAGGAATAATAATATCAAAATCAAATTAAAGTAAGATTTAACAAAGAAAAAATCACGGTTGAGATTTATTTAAGGATAACTCGATGAAGCTAGTTTTAGTTAAGTGGATAATCTCACAAATGATTCTCATCCACCGTTATATCAAAAACAAAGAAATAAATAACTTAACTCAAGAAATGTATTAAGTTCAATAACTAACTTTAAATTAAAGGATTGTAAGTTATGGAAATCTTTACAACATCAAAAACATCCTTATTTACCAAGTTGTTTTAGCAAAGGCATTTAGAATTGTATGGACTGAGTAATTATGAAAACTTAAAGGAATAAGAGTGAGATATGTGTTTTAACTAAGACAGGAAAGAAGCTTGGTTCTTTTACTAATACTTATATATATATAATAATATATATATAATATATATATTAAATAATAAAATCAGTGGCATCAAATTATAAATAACATGCAAGGAAAACTACTTGGGGATTCTTTTTATCAAATCAGAATTTAGCATGGTGAATGACTCAGATAATAGTAAGATATTAGTTTTCATTATGGCAAACCATTTTGCACAAGAATTACCAATTGAACTAATATTTCAGATATTTGCTTAAGACCAGATTAACATTTAAATATGCTACCTGATGTTTAATGTTTAGAAATAAACAGTAAAAATGGTTTTTAAAATATTCGGCATCTCAGATACTGAGGAAGACAGATTTATTTTACAAATAAAAGAAAATAGAAATAGTAGAAGATAAAGTACTAAATGAAAAGAGAATATCAAAAATAATTCATGAATTTGAATTGATTATGCATCACACATCTAGATCTAATTCATGGCTACAATACGAATGAAACTCTAATAAGTATAAACATTTGTTTTAAGATTTAAGGAAACATAGAAAGTTTAAAAATCTTATAGTATAACATAATACTAACAGAAAAGCCCCAAAAATCATAAAAAATACAAAGATCATTAAACCTAAATTGATAAGAACAGTTACAATAGATAAGACTAACAATACAAGAAAAGAAGTAAAACATTAAAGGAAGAGGAATAAGTAGATTTAATGAATGAGGGGGGAACGATCTAGGAAAGAATAGAAGTAATGAGAATTTTATATGGTAATTAATACCATATTTACTTTATTTAATTGTATATTATCTGTATTCTACTCAATTTATCTATTCTATTTTTCTACTATGTCTTAGAAATTTGTGTTATTTATAAGTTATAACTTTTACTATTGCTTATTTTTAAGTAATTAATTATATATTTACTGATTTTTGTTTATTAAATATTATATTTATATTATATTAGCATTTTAATTTCTACTTTAATACAATTAGACATATTATTAATGTTTAATAATTAATGAATTTAAAATAATTAGGCATTAATTTAATTTACAGCGCTTTTTAAAATTATATTATTCTTAAAATAGACCATTTAATGCTCACGTTCACCTGCATTATAAATTGCATATAGGAAAAGTTCACAAAATATACTTAAAAAAACCCTAAGCATTTGCTCTAAATTAATAGAATATTCCATAAATATAAAGATTATATGAACAAGTCTCTTGAATTTATTAAATCAGATTTCTTATTGTTATTCCCTTAGTTATATATGTTTATGCTTCATATTAATATTTAGATGTGTTAATTTAAGAATATTAATACATATAACTGTAAGTATTGCTTATGTAAAAATTAATTTTGTTGTTGCTAATGTTAAAAATGTTTTTGGTGACCTTCTTGTGGGGTTGAAAAACATTTATTAATTTAAATTATATAAATCATTAGCAAATATGATTAAATTTCGAGAAATTGATTTCATTTACTTTCCTTCAAATACCGTCAAATGATTATTTGTTTTAAAATAAACATATATCTTATATAATGATTAATATAATATTAATTATGAGTAGATATTATTTTTATAGCAATATTACTTATAATTTAAAACTATGGTCAAATACATTGTGTTATTGAAGTTAAGATACATTTAATTCGATTTTATAAGTGAAAATGTAAATTAAATATATTAAGATTTATAAATAAGTAATAATAACTAGTAACAAGCCTGCTTCCTGAAAGCATGTTCTTCTTCCATGTATTTTTGACATCCATCAGCAGAATTGGTATGAGAAATAGATATCAGTAAAATTACTAAGTAGATGATGACTACTACGAGAAAGAGATGATCATTCTTGATATCAGACGTTTACCTCTACCTCCTCCTGAAGAATTGAGACAAAAAGCATGTGATAAAATGCCAGAGGTGTCACTGGAATCTCTCTGCTGTCTTGATGTATTTTTATACGGAATTTACTTAAGAGATTTCCTCTAAAGGGCACATAGCTTTAATTTTTTTCGATGGTTGGTGTAAGTAATGGACGCTTTGAACTACTCAGCTTCTGTTAAACTATTTCCTTTATATTACATTGAATTACTATTCAAGATTCATTTATTTTATTAATCGATGTTTACTCATAATTTTACTCTATTATTTAATGATTTATTAATATATCATCATTTTTACTTATATTTCATTACAAATACCATCATTGCATGGTTATCATAATTCTTTATAGGTAAGATTACTTAGTTATTTTCTTAGTTGGGTTAAATAAAGGAGATTCAACTGAAGAACCTTATCATGAGAATAGGTTGCATATGAGAACTTAGACTCATTTAAATTATTCATTACCAAATAAATATATCTTAAAAGAACCTATTGAAGTCATTCGCAAATTGAAACCGTTGGCAGGTCTGGGGATCAAACCATGAATTCTTCTGTTGGACAGGTTTTCACTCACCTGACACATTGTCTCATGATCTTATTTATATTATATTTTTAAGTTAATTGAGAATTTAAGACTCGACAACCTTAAAATTCCAATGTAATCTAATAAAATGATATGAATGTCTCTTTAGTCAAATGAACCTAACTCCAACCATGAAATTATCCACAAGGACACCATTAAACTCTACATATAAATAAATCTTGCCAATAACTTATATTTCAATCTAAAATTATCAAATTTATATAATTCACACTAAAGAATAATAATGTATTATTAATTGAATAGTTAATTGGAATGTCAATTAATTGATCTAGAATAATTGTGATGGCTGCTATTTATCCAGGTAATCTGCTGAATCACTAGATTAAGTGGTACCCTCCATGAATTACTCTTTGAAGATCCAAGAATTACTCTAAGGACCTCATGGATAATATTTGATTCTATAAAGCAGCTAAGTGATTAAATTAATGGCAAATACATAAGACAAACTTAGTGGAACTTAATCAAATGTTGATGAAAAAGAAAAAGCTGGTCGAGTGAAGAAAATCAAACTAAGGTATGTATTGTTAGGCAGATATTCAAGAATATGTGTAAACTCATTTCAAAAAACAGATAACATGACTTTAATTAGTAATCAACCTTAATATTAATAAAATAAAAGTAAATTATTTATTGTATAGTAAATATATAGAAAATTAGTTAAGATTGAAGATAACATATTATTTATGTCTATTATCTACTCTTTTTAAAATTACCAGCTACATCCCTAAAAAACATTAATTTTATAAATATCTGAATTTATTTATATAAAATAAAAATTAATTTAAAAAATTAATACATATTATTTATTCAAATAAATAATAAAAATAACATCACACAAACAGATATATTAAAAATTAACTAACTTTTACAAATGTAAATAAAAGATAGATATTAGCATGAGGAAGACATAAAAATGATCGTAGAGGTCAAAATCAAATTGATAATGGCCCTAAATGACACCCTAAAACAACATAAGATTTTAAATATAACAGGGAAATTTAAAGTCATCACCAAATGACCTTGCCTCATGAGGATTCATTTCTAAGTGTTTTCTTGAAAGTATCGGGTCCAAATCAACACTTCCTAATAAGCACCTGAGCAATGATGTGGTTATTATAGGGATTTTCATTGGATTGGTAGTCACATGCATCTCAGTGAAGTAGTGGTCAGTGGTGTCTCTAAGTATGCAAATGAGATTCTTGGACCTCCAAATGGGTAGAATCGTGAAAAGAGTCATTCATGATAAGGACATGGTCACTTGACCAAATTACTACTCATAACTCTATACATTTATATAACAATATATTGATGATTTGATATGGATTATATAATAGTTGAAAAACCTTCAAAAAATGAAGTATTTATCACAGCCCCCAAAAACATGGTCTTGGCTTCTAGTCTCCATAGCAACTTTCATAAGTGTCGAGTGAGGCTGTTAATTGATTGAGCTAGGTTTTGAAAGCTCCTCTTCAAAATGAGTATCTTGCCAGTCACCAGAAATAGCTCCTTATACCATGGCCAAATCGGATGTTTTTTTATTTTTGAGAAAAAAATATATTTTCTGATTAAATCACAAGATTGGCCAAAAATGTCTAAAAAATACTCAAAATCTTTATTTGAAAAGTTACCATAATTTTTTTTTGTTAATGGAGTTCAGTCAGCTATAGTTCCTAAAAATGTAATTAAAAGAAGGATTTTAGTTTAGTTTATACATTAAAATTATCGTAGAGGTCAAGATCTCATCGATAATGTCCCCAGATGACACCCTAAATCAACATAAGATTTTCCTTATAACAGGGAAATTCAAAGTCATCATCAGAGGACCTTGCCTCATAAGGATTCAATTCAATTCAATTAGTTGGATATTTATTTCTGGCTTCTTTTTTTCTACATTTTTTTATCGTTATTTCTATTTATTAAATCCCTAGTGTAACTGTTTCAAAAAATGGAAATAAACATTGAATTTGTATTTTATATTATAATTATTAATTAATTTTATTAATTTATTAATATATATTAATTAATTTAAGTAGAATGAAAAGAAACTAATTAAGTTATTTAATTTATTGTTTTATTATATATAGATTATATCTTTAATATTATAATCAATTATTAATTAAATCATATAATAAATGAAGAAAGTTATTCTCTCACTCGCAGAAGTAGGCTTTGCTACTGCTTATTTAAGCTTCAAGCATTCATTCCTAGCACGAGTAACATTTTGGGGATGATTTACTACTTAAGTGCATGAAACTGTTTATTTACTTGGCTTAAAATGCAATGAATTCAAATACTTCAACCACGCTGATTCTCAACTATGCTTACAATCAACTAGTCACCGCTGTAAAGACCTGCTGTAAAAAAAACTCAGGCGGAGAATTTGATGAGCACAATCACTCCAACTAATTCGGTTTCTGTATTAATGGAGGCCCAGACCACCCATTAGTCCTGGCTAACAGATGTCAATCACAATAAAAAAGTGCTGCAACGGTGATCACAAAGGGTAATGATTGAATTTCATTTCTGCATCCCATCAATTCACTCAGTTGAAGCGGAGTTGCCAAAATGATTTCCGGCTGGTGTATTCATATTTTCCAGGAAGTTGATAGCTTTTCCTTAATATGCTGAGAATTCGTGAAACACCCAATAAAGGTTCAAGATCAATGATCCAAGACATCTCTCAGAAGTTTTCTTCATATACAAAGAGACTACTGATGCTAAAATTACTGCCCCGCAACCTTTTTAAGATTGTTAACACATTCACCAAGACTATCGGTGAGGGTTCTTCTTCTTATATTGCTATATTCACTGGAGGTATGATTAAGCTAATGACTACTTTAAATCATCTACTCATTCAGAAAGAGGGCTTCATTTATTGAAAGCTCGTCTAAATCAATGCTGACTGAAGATAAAAATAGGACATAGCAACCTATGAATAACAATACAAATTTGCTAAAAAATTAAAACAAATTGACAAAAATATGTGGTGGCTATTCCATAATAATTCATTAAAATCCCATTCTATCTCTATCTACCATTTATGTTTGCATTTTATATATCATCTATATTTACATTCTTTTATCTAATAACAAAAAATATATTTATTGAACACTTCCCAGTTTAAACAAGGCTTCTCCAAGTTGTCCCCACATTCCTTTATAACTGGTCAAATATGTTTGCATTCCCCAAACATTGATGTTAATAAATCTATCTACTGCTATTATCAATAAATTTCCACAGTGATGTTAAATCTGTTATTAATATATAAATATTTAATTACAAGTTATAAATCTTGTTATATTTAATATTAATATTTAGTGATTATTTAATATAAGTGAACAGTAAAATAGAGAGTAAAGTATATTGAAACTGAATGAAGGAACGCTAATCTTTGATTGCGGTAATACTGAACGTGAATGAGAAGATCTTGAAGAAGAGTTTGGTTTATTCATGGTTTATTAATACTATTGTTTGTCGTGATATATTTTTTAGATGTTTATGTTTATAGTAATATATTTTATAGCCACGAAAATTTTAATTAAAATATTGGGAATAATACGTTAAGTTAAAAAAGATTATGCTTGATTAAACACTTATAGTTTGAATAAATATAGCAATCATTCAAAGACTTTTGTCTTTCATTTCAGTAAGTTCATTTAATCAAATTTAAGAAATACCACTTTGAATGATTTTATCAATAAATTATGTTATTTGAAAACTAACATTCTATCTTTGCTAAAAAGAGTAAACAAAAATTCATATCTTAATATGTTCTTAAAGAATATATTAAAATTTAAAATTTAAATATACATAAAAATAAAGGATTTTATGTAAAATAATTGGAATGGTTTTTATTTAAGGAAAAATAATCCCGTAATAATAATTAAATTATAGGAAACTAATTTGCTGAAATTATAAAAAACAAGTAAGTAAAAGAATAAATATTATTTAAAGTTTTGCTCAATGATATTTATACTTATAATTCATTTAACAGGGTGATTTGATAGAATTTAATAAAATCATCGGCTAAGGATTCGACAATATTATATTTGCTGAGAAAGGTTAGAAGCCGATAGTGACAAAGATGATCACTGTTGTTTGTTGCCCAAGCTCCAGAGTAAAGCTCAAGAAAGCTATTGTGAGGAAGTATTAGGAGAGACACGCAGTCAAAAGAAGAGAAGCAAGGGAAAGAGATTTGTGGTCAGAGAAGCAACTTGACCATAAGTAAAGGATAAATGAGGATTGGATTCATTTTGATCTAATCCCAGACAATCACATTGTGGAGGAGACGATTAAAGCAATCATTAGATAAATCGAGGAGCTACAGTTTAGCTAAGGAAAAATAAAATACTTAGTTTTACCTCCAGTGGTCGTGAATGACAAGAAGGGGATTCAGATGATGGAAAGAAGCATTGGCAGAACGAACTGGAAACTAGAGAATGGCAAATTTTGGAGAGATGTGGAAGATATATCAGGAGTTATAATTCCATTAAGTTGTTCAAAGTAGCATGAAATACTGCAAAAATTGGGTCGTGCTAAAAATTGAGAGAAAATTTATAGTGCTGGAGATCTATGATACTAGAAGAGCGGTAGGTAGCTATGCATTACTATCGAGGCAAACGGAGCAAATCAGTGAACTAGCCATAAGGGTTGTAGGAAGGGACTTCAGAGTCAATAAGCTATTGAACATGGCAGAGACAAACCTAGTGCCAGATCCTGTAGATTGCGGAATTCTTTCGGGCCCTTATTATAAACCATCTTGCGTTTGAGCTACTAAGAGAACCTGTATTTCAAATCTATACAAAAGAATGGCTAAACATACAAAGATACTATCTTATTTTCAACCTAGAGGTTGGACATTATAAAATGGAGATCGGAAGATTGGGGATAACGATAGGTAGACGAAGTGGAAGAGACTTGGAATAAAAAGGAGAGATGATATGGCAACTAGGCAACGAGGAGATGGGCACAGACTCAATACATTTCAACCAAGCAATCGATGGATCGGAAAACATAATCTTTAGGGAATATCCAAGATGGGAATTATTACAAGAGCTCACAGATTTAGAAGGGAAATTCAAATCCTTATGGAAACATCAGGAGTAGATGAGTTTCTTCTAAAGAATAATATTAAGCCAATTTAAGATGGAGAAGATGCAGGAATGCAACCAGCAGACAAGGACGACGACTTGGAAACATAAGCATCACCTGGTAAGCATGGCAACAACAAGGAGGAGGATGTGTATCATAATCAGACCTAGGAAGCAGAGGACAAAATATTGTAGCGAGGAAACGCCTTAGAACGGAGTTCCTAGTTCTCTGAGTATCTACATTTGTACTTGTCGGTATTTTTAAGAATTGTGATTTCTTCATGCATTTATTTAGTTTACCTAAAGTATTTTACTTATTCTACTACTAATTCATTAAATCAAGAAATAGTAAACTCCTGATAAATCTCAACAGTCTTTCTCAAAGCAATATTCCATAAATTAACAAAAATGATCTACAAAAATTAAAAAAAAAAAAGCACATGAAAATTTATTCCACTGAGCTATGATACTATTTAATATCTGAAAAAAAAGGAAAAAGAAAAATAATCAAAAAATTAAGATAAATTATAATTAAATATAAAAAATATCAAAATAAGAAAAATATTTTAAATAAATATAACTATAATTATACCATTTGTCACAATAAAAAATAAAGTTATCTCAAATCATCATAAATATACATCATATAATCCAATAAGAGAAGCCCTTGGCTGGGGTAAACTATGAGGTTTTTATGAATGATGACTATAAATAAGTATCTGGCTATTCAAGACTCGAGGAATCAGATTTGCATAATTAAAATGTTTTCTAGACCATTCTCAATAGAATGTAAAAATCGGGATGTTTTTATAGGCGTTAATATATTTTTCATTATTTATAATAATATATGAAATTAAATTTCTAAAGAGTTATTTTCAAGGAAAATACGATAATAACATATGTAAATATGTGATTTAACTTTATAAGATTATCCAATTTAACTCATAATTTCTACTTATTCTTTTCTTTTTATTGGTATTTGGAATGTTTATTGTTTAATCTTTAATATATTTATTTTCTTGAATTGCTTACCTTTCAATGAAATAGGGAGATGTCAAGGCCATAAACCATTTAGATAACTAACAGTTAAATTATAAAATTGATAACTGCTTTATTTATTAATTGAAAATAATAAAAATCTTTCAGATTAAGATTACTAAAATGATTAACTTGATTCTAAACTATGTAACTATTATAATTATAAATGTATATTAATATATATGGATATATGCAAACTTTGAAAGACTTTCTAGTTATTCAAACAATAACTCTAAATCAAGCAAATTTCATATAATAATAGAATAAAACAAATTAAAACAATTAAATTTATTTTAAACCGGCATTATAATCTAAATTTATTTATAGAATTTACTCAATAATAGAACAGGCAACAGGCAGCAAGCTTAGAAGAAACAAAAAGTCTTTTGTAAAGAATAGAGATAATTAGAAGAAAAACTTTGTCCATGCTAAGGATAAATAAATAAGAGTGATGGGGTAATTGGCTAAACTATTCTTTGGATCAGCTGTTATGTCTAAGTATTTCTCAGAATATTAGTAGTATCATTAAAAATATTTATTATGAAAAATTTGTAAATAGTTATGATAAGTTGGGGGTGATTTAAAGTTGTTGCTTTAAGGGCAAAGATTGATTTGCTAAAATAAGAGAAAGAAGTTCATGTCGCTACATGAATTGCATAATTGTTTTGGTGCTACTTAATAATTTATAAATATTAGATTATTATATTCATTATAATATTAAAGATTTTGAATGAAATTGTAAAGCAATAGAAAGACCACTACCTAATTGAAATATTATATGGTAGGTAATCAGCAAATGAAACACTTTAACTAAGATCTATTGCCCACAAGGATAATTTTCTTTGCTTTTTGTTCATATTCTTTTACACTCTCTTTGTGGGAGGCAACAGTTTATTCTCCCCTTCTTTCGAATAATATAATCTTGAGTTGATTGAGACTTTATCTCCATTTTTGTAGCATTATGTATGAATAATATGTGGACTTTTGTTTATAAATAATCATTATTTTATATAAAGTACTGATTCTTACAAAAATACTAAGCATTCATACTAAATGTAAGGTGCCTCTTGTGCCATACCCACCATCTCCTCGTCCATTCTTCAAACAAAAATAATAAAGCACGTGTCTCTTAGGTGCAACCTTTTGTCTGATGAGCTATCTCCTTCATCCGCCTTCCTGCATGTATTATTCTTTAATTTCTTGCACTCGCATCGTCTTCCTGAATTTAGCTGATAAAATTGTCGAGAGATGCGCATTGGTCATTCGTAGCATGGAAGTTTAAAACGTTGGTTGCCTAGGAAAATCTATCAGGATGCCAAAAATCCCTTTGATATGTGATGATTGCAGTGTAATCTGCTGATAACAATCACACTCCTATATCTAAAATATTTAATGATTCTAACTCAATTATTCGTCATGAGGTACTACTCCACTATAAAGAAGAAATTATAAGCAAACCAATTGATATATACTATGTCACTCCACTCATTTTCATTTTGAAAATTAATTTGGAAAACATTAACAGCAACAAGGAATATATTTTACAGATTTCTTTTCTAAGCTGAACTTCGTGAGTTGAGTGCTTCTGACTCAAACTGAAATTCATGAGAACAGTATGCAAACTCATATCGATCTCCAGCCTCATGAATCTAATTAAAATCTAAAACTTTAAGTTAACTAAAATATAATTTTTGTCGCTTAATTTTATATTTTATAGCAAAATTATTCTATAATATAAGAAAAAGAGAAAATTTAGTATCATTTTTAGAATATTGATAAACACAATATAGAATGTTATAAACCTAATCTCTAATTTTTAAAGTATATTCATCATCTTTCCAGCTCGCAAAATGTTCCCAAAGCCCAAAATCTCCGCAAGTTGATACCGCTATTTAAGGTTAAATTTGTCAAATCTACTGTAATCCGACCTATCCGTGATTTACTCGTTAAAAGCAGGTCATCTGAGAATAATTATTACATTTTAATTTCATATGCTGAAAATCAGAGGATACTGTTTCTGTTTGCAATAACAAATATACTGAAATGTAATTGACGAAGTTACTATCCATGAATATCCAACTCGCCGAATATATTAATGTCTCAGTTATTTGAGCTTGCTGAACGAAATTTATAAAAGCTAACAGAGATGGCACTCCCTTCTTCATCATTATGCTCTATATTTATTTTAATATGGTTATTTCAATATTTATTAATTAATTACAGTTCACTAATTAATTATAGAGATTGGATGTGCCATAAAAAGTTATACTATACTGTAATGCCAGCCTGACAATCATAAATACTTCCTCTTTTTATAATAATTTAATGAATTAGTAAAATATTGTGAATAATTGATTAATAGAAAAGTAAACATGTAATTAGTAATACTTTTTTTCTTAAGAAATATTTTTGCACTTATAACACTGATTGTTGAAATAGATGTTTTGATCAGAAGTGCAGAATATTGAATAATGGCATGTACAGCAACACACATTTCTCACGAGAACTTCATTAACCGTATGCCATAAATTCACTACTGTACTATCACCAATCTTACCTTGGACTAATCTTTATATCACCTTCTAGAAGGTGGCCGTCCATTATTCATAAATAGATAGACTGCCAATAGTAACCATCTTCCCTGGAAAACATAGGTTTACGACATTTATTATTTATAATTTACTTAAAATAAAAGTCAATGATAATACCAATTACTTATAGGAGAAAAAATTATTATAATATGAGTGTCACCATTAAACATCAAATTTTGAGTACATCATCACCAAAATAGACATTTTATGTGATATCTTGTCCATCATCTGGCTCTTTGTCAGATGTTCTTTTGTAAAAATTCTAATTATATGAAAAATTTATATTTAGTTTCAAATTTTTTTAATTTAGAATGTGATAGATTTAGGTATTGCAAACGAAGTTAGGGAGCATTCATTCATCCGAAGTCAGTATGGAGAACTACTTGATTTTCATTTTAAAAATAAAGGAAGGTGCAATGTCCGACTCGGACATCTGCTCTAGGAAGTGAGATAATGCGACAACAAGCTTTCATCAGGCCACCTCATAACTTTGCTCAGATGCCTTTGAGCATTTCCAGATCTCATAAAAAAACACTAGAAGTTATTATAAGCTGCATGATCATATCCTTTTAACAAATTGCTGAATTCTTCTATTCTTAACAATATTTAATCTTAATTCATATATAAAAGCCAATGAATTTCATCAGAATTTGCAAAGTGGTAAGAATCTTTCTTTTAAATAGAGTTGCCTTTCCTAAATCATAATTTTTAGATTTAATATCAATAATACATTCATATATTTTGTTGGCAACTTTGAGCTTTCACGATGACTTACTTGTATAATTATGTTCATAAAGTTTATGTAAGAAGTTAAAGCTAAGTAATGAAAATTTAGGAGTTGTCTCCAAGGCAAATAGAGATTTCTTGAAAAGAGGTTTCATCTTTTATAAAGTTTAGGTGAATAGTCGATATTCAAAACTGATTAATAAGATTCAAATTCTAAAAGCTAAATAATGTATAATTATGTTCATAAAGTTTATGTAAGATGTTAAAGCAAAGTAATAAAAATTTAGGAGCTGTCTCCAAGGCAAATAGAGATTTCTTGAAAAGAGGTTTCATCTTTTATAAAGTTTAGGTGAATAGTCGATATTCAAAACTGATTAAATAAGATTCAAATTCTAAAAGCTAAATCATGTATAATTATGTTCATAAAGTTTATGTAAGATGTTAAAGCAAGTAATAAAACTTTAGGAGTTGTCTCCAAGGCAAATAAAAATTTCTTGAAAAGAGGTTTCATCTTTTATAAAGTTTAGGTGAATCGCGATATTCAATACTGATTTAATAAGATTCAAATTCTAAAACTAAATCCTGTATAATTATGTTCATAAAGTTCATGTAAGAAGTTAAAGCAAAGTAATAAAACTTTAGGAGTTGTCTCCAAGGCAAATAGAGATTTCTTGAAAAGAGGTTTCATCTTTTATAAAGTTTAGGTGAATCGTCGATATTCAATACTGATTTAATAAGATTCAAATTCTAAAAGCTAAATCATGTATAATTATGTTCATAATGTTTATGTAAGATGTTAAAGCAAATTAATAAAACTTTAGGAGTTGTCTCCAAGGCAAATAAAAATTTCTTGAAAAGAGGTTTCATCTTTTATAAAGTTTAGGTGAATCGTCGATATTCAATACTGATTTAATAAGATTCAAATTCTAAAAGCTAAATCCTGTATAATTATGTTCATAAAAGTTATGTAAGAAGTTAACGCAAAGTAATAAAACTTTAGGAGTTGTCTCCAAGGCAATAGAGATTTCTTGAAAAGAGGTTTCATCTTTTATAAAGTTTAGGTGAATCGTCGTATATTCAAATACTGATTCTAATAAGATTCAAATGTCTAAAAGCTAAATCCTGTATAATTATGTTCATAAAAGTTATGTAAGAAGTTAACGCAAAGTAATAAAACTTTAGGAGTTGTCTCCAAGGCAATAGAGATTTCTTGAAAAGAGGTTTCATCTTTTATAAAGTTTAGGTGAATCGTCGATATTCAATACTGATTTAATAAGATTCAAATTCTAAAACTAAATCCTTTATAAGTATGTTCATAAAGTTTATGTAAGAAGTTAAAGAAAAGTCATAAAACTTAAGGAGTTGTCTCCAAGGCAAATAGAGATTTCTTGAAAAGAGGCTTCATCTTTTATAAAGTTTAGGTGAATCGTCGATATTCAATACTGATTTAATAAGATTCAAATTCTAAAAGCTAAATCCTGTATAATTATGTTCATAAAAGTTATGTAAGAAGTTAACGCAAAGTAATAAAACTTTAGGAGTTGTCTCCAAGGCAATAGAGATTTCTTGAAAAGAGGTTTCATCTTTTATAAAGTTTAGGTGAATCGTCGATATTCAATACTGATTTAATAAGATTCAAATTCTAAAAGCTAAATCATGTATAATTATGTTCATAAAGTTTATGTAAGATGTTAAAGCAAAGTAATGAAAATTTAGGAGCTGTCTCCAAGGCAAATAGAGATTTCTTGAAAAGAGGTTTCATCTTTTATAAAGTTTAGGTTAATAGTCGATATTCAAAACTGATTAAATAAGATTCAAATTCTAAAAGCTAAATCATGTATAATTATGTTCATAAAGTTTATGTAAGATGTTAAAGCAAAGTAATAAAACTTTAGGAGTTGTCTCC
>ARYC01008427.1:0-20645 GCA_000711775.1 Oxytricha trifallax
GACAGCGGAAAAGAAGATATGTAATCATTTTCAAAAGTTATAAGGGGTCAATTTGTCCATTTTTGCCATTTTTCAAAATCTGTCCTTGACCGAACTCTTCCCCACCAACAGGCTGCGGCGTGTTAATAATTCTTTAGATATCTGAGACAACTGTTTCTTGTTATTTATACTTCGCTGAGCACGAATCTCGAATCAGAAATGATTTATTAATTTCTATCTGCAACATTAAGCAACATTTATTTAATATATTTATTTTATCCCGTCGTTTATTGAGTATTCTTAATTTTCAAAATATTATTAATAATTCTTACTTTATTTCATTACTGCAATTCTATCCTAATAATAATCGCATCGAACAATCGATATTTATTGCAACTTAAAGTATCTTTTCTTGATTTTATTTTATTTTAGTAGTTTCAACAGAAATCTTTTTGATAATAATTATGTAAATAATTACTTAGGAAGTTGCTATTAATGCAGTTCTTTGGTTTATTCAAATATGATTTCTTATAATATAATGCTCTTAAGTGGTTATAGAGTTTTATTTTTATTGGTATATTTTAAATTTATAAAAAATACTTTTGTTAAACTTACCTTGAATGAATTTTTAGGAGATTTAAAATCGAAATTTTTTAAATATTAAAATTACATTAATTTAATATTCAAGAATATTATAAGATTTAAAGTACAAATATAAGTATTTGAAGGGTAAATGATTATCTATAATCTATGATAAAAAATGAATAGATTGGCTTATAGCTCATTTTTTAAATTCTTGTTAAATTTTTATATAATAATTTTATTAGATCAAATTAGTTTCTTTAATAGCTTTTTAAGAAGATTTTAAATCGTATCTAATGGAAAAATTATTAGATATTTTTAATTTAGATTTAACTTCTTTCAAGTTTTATTATAATTTATCATATGAAGAATGGAGTTATAGTTAAGATTTAAGATTGGTGTAAATAATTTTTCATTTTTCATTAAACATTGTTCTGCTTTTAATTTTATTTTTATTTAAAGGAAACAAGAAAACTGTAAGTTTGTAATTTTATCATACACTGTAAATTTATTTTGACATGTTCAAAAAATTTATTTATCTTCCTCAAGCATTATTTCTTTTGTTTATTGTTTTGAATTAGTTATCTCGAAAATTAAATGAAACTTTTAGTTTACCCAACAACTAAAAGAAATATAATTATTTACGATAAAACTCAGCATTAAATATTATCTAAATAAGTCAAATTTGATCACTAAATCTTTTAAATAACTTTTTATAAACAGTAAAACATGGACTTTAAAAAGAAGGCAGTCGAGTTAAATCTTGTAACTATTCTAATAAATTTTGCAATTTGTAGAACTCACTCACTTATTAAAGAATGGCAATAGAAAATTAAAAATTATTGACATTAAAATTTATCAAACTTTACACTTTATGCTTGAACTATTATAAGCTTTTAATTATTTAACAATATTTTTATAATCAAGTTTCAAACCTTCTCTACTGACGCTGATCAAAAACTTACCTATACTTTAAGGTAATGGTTAAATATCAAAATTTGCCTTTACTTGATATAAAGCATTGAATACACCTCTGGAATTGGTATGAAGTAAAAAAGCAGCACATGACCTAACTTGCAAATAAGAAGCAGAAATGTGATTAAAAGATCGAGTTTTACATCAATCGAGTTTATAAAGCCAAACTGATACTTCTGGTGGAGAGAGAGAAAGATAAATTAACCTTGAGTGTTTCTTTTCCCTTTAATATTAATTTCTTAAGAGCTTAACCAACTAAACAAGTTAAGAATAATTTTTAAAATATATAATTATCATCATTATATTTATATATATAAACCCCAATACGTATGTACACATAGAATTTATAAGTTGATAAAAAGTTTTAAATATATCGATAAATAAGGAAATTTAAAAGTACAGATTTTAACTTAATTTGAGGGAGGTGATTCAGAGAATGCAAAAAGAAGGGTTGACTTTATCGTAGCTTATACAAAATTTGATTATGATATGATTTATATGATTGTATTAGTGTGATTTTTAATTTTAAGTTCATAGCAACCATAAATCCAGTAGGTTGTCGGGGCCGTTCTTGAGATTTTTTAAGATTGGTATACTATCATACTGACCTGACCCCTATAATCCAGCGTATTGGCTTAAGCCAAAGGCCCTTTTTCAAGGTCTAAACTGGCGACTCAATTTTTCGATTTTGGGTGCCATTAACTTCTATCTATTCCCGTCTTCACATTTCTACTGGCTATACTTCAGTTATGGACGGGGAAATATTTGAATTTTGAAAGTTACCGCGGATTTTGACATTTTTTCAAAAAGGCAATTTTGGCTTTGGCCCATCTTGAAAAATCAAATAAATTATCATAGCTCTTCAACCACCCACCTCCTTGCTACTCTAAGCTACTTGATTAATGAGTTATAGTGAATACTCATTATTTGAATTGGTTTGGCTATGAGATTTCAATAAATCCTGGAAGATAAAAGCAAAATAGTGATTTTTCATATAGTTAATTAAGGATCAATTATCCAGTCGAAATTTTAATAATCCAGCTGTTTAATACTAAAATCCAATCGAATTAATCATTAAAATTAAGCATAAATTAGATGAATCCAGTCACTGGATTTTAGAATAACTCTGAAATCGACCTTCACTAACTTTTAAATCCGAGTCCTGGTAAGCTTAAATTCTAAATATTATCTTCTATTTAGAAGGTATTAATGATTTACAAGTGCCAAGAAAGGCACCTGAACAATAAAACTTGCCTTGGATTTTTGAAAATCATATTGCCGATTCAATTTTTGATGATCCTGGAAAAATCAAGGGTATTAAATCTGAGTATTAAAATGCTCAAAATAGTGCTAAAATCAATCGTGCTAAAGAATTTCTGCACTAAAACAACTATAATTTGAAACTGCTGCTCTTTCAGCCGGATTTTGCAGGTTATAATAAAACTTTTGATTTTAAGTAGTTTGTGAGAAAGTATGTAAATAACAATAACAAAGTAGGTGAAGCACAGCTCTATAAGTAAATCTTTAATTTCAGAGCCTCTTGAAGTTACTGCAACCTACGAATAAGTCAAGGAGAGTGACTTCACTACTAACGTAAGCTTTGCAAGCGATTAAAAACAAAATAAAGAACCCTTACCTCAAATTTTTATTAACTATGGTTCGATCATTGGCCATGAAATTCTCATATAACACTCAGAAAATTTCAAAAAATCTAAATATTATGAAAGGTCTTGCATTCTACAAGAAATAGTTACTCGAAACACTTAATCACTTTTTTTATTCCTAAGCAATTTTGAGAACGCTAATGAAGAATAAATGCAGTACAACTTGTTATCATTGCTAGTGGATTTAATTCAAAGCAATAATAATATAGATCAAGATTCGAAGCCACGTATCTTTTTAGCTGCTCTTGGTTATTATATGGGTGAAAGATTGACAGTCGAAGATGAATTAATTCAAGAATCAATCTTGTTATTAATACGCTCACCTAATACAAGACAGGCTCTAGGTTTAGCAAACTATATTCTTTAATAACGTAGCAGCATTCACAAAACAGCTTGCTTAGGTGCAGAATTTAGATTCTACTCACCCTTATATTTTACAATTAATGGGTTAAACTTGGTCAGTATTTGAAATTGATACTTAAGTTTAAAAAACTAATACGTCTTCATTCTTTATTTTGAATGTGCCTTTCATTACTTTACTCAGGCAAGACGGTGGCTTGCACTTAATCAGAGATATTCCTGTTGAATATACTGAATACTTTGTTAAAATTTGTGCTCTTAGTTGTTCTCAAACAGTTGACATACTCAAAGAATATATTTAAATTACCAGGGCTACTTTCTTACAGAAGTAAGAAGTTATTGATTCAAACACTATGGTATACTTTATGAAAGGCCTTGCATAAAGGTTGTAGAGCAGGGACGTGCAGTGGGTTGGTAAGATTTCTCAAATTTAGAAACTTTAGCAGTAAATTATAGAAGCTTAAATTGAAAAAAATGTAAGTCTCAACAACAATATTATTGAGAATTGTCTTAATGGAGATAGTTCTGAAATTCAAAGAATTTTAAACTTACCACGAAATATGGAAGCATTCTCTAATAAAACAATCGTAGACTTACTTTAACTCTTTGAGAATGCAAATATCTTTCATTAATTAGCTACAAACTTCAATTAAAAGCCTCAAAATGAAAGATTAAGTGTGAGTGCTGACATAGAAAAGTTACAGCAAAATCTTGGCTTTAAATTATACAGTTCTCAAATTTTGTGCATTAATTATATTTGTAAAAATCTACAAGCAAACCATTTAATAATTTTGGTATTGGTAATGGCAAGACCTTAATTTGTATTGCGTTAGCCATTCTTATAGCTCTTAAAACCAAGCTATCCGTAATCATAGTTGGCAAGAATGAACACTTAGTGCAGAGAGATTTCAATAAATTTCAAAAAGTTATTAGTGCAATGAAACTTGATTCAAACTTTAATTTCTTCGCAAAAAGTGCAGGTATTTATTATTTCACTCAACCCCAACTCAAGAAATAAATGAAGGTAGCTAAATTCATGAGTGTGTGGTAAGAGAGTATCGTTCTTGTTGATGAATACGACTGGATTTTATTCGATGGCTCCAGTGAAAACATTATAAATTAGCTAAATTTTTACAAGCAAGCAAAAAGTATTATTGGATTTTCAGGAAGCTATCTTTCTCAAAGTGAAGAAAATTGTCTTAATTTAGCTTTTCATAGCTCACCTGTGGTGTTCCCTACACTCAATAAACTGTAAGGAGATAAGAAAACTTAGTTGCCTGACTTGTTGATAAGTTCAAATTAAGGAGAATACTTACAAAAAATAAAAGAAATAATAAAGGATTAAGTAGCTATTTCACCAGTTTTAATTGTTGCTTCAACAAATTATAGCGCTATTGAAAAAGGTTTTTAGAATTCAAACTTTGATTTCAAAGTTTCACCCACTCCTAAGCAGCTGCAATTGAATCTGCGATTGAAGGCAGATATTTATTGAAGAATGCAAGCAAAAACTATGGCGTTTATTTGCTTAACGAATCACAGGGAAGAGGAACAGACATTCAAACAAATGATGAAATCGATTAAAATGGAGGTTCATATTTAATTATTGCTGATGTTTTTTCAAAACGATCTGAAGAATAAATTATTGGCAGAATTGGCAGACTTAACACTAAAGGCAGGTGGTAACGAGTATTATATAGATACGCTACTAAAGATAGTGAAGAGCAGCTAATAATATAAGAACAGAGAGAAAGCGAACTTATTATTGATCGAAAGCATAATTAAGTATAATCAATTTTGTAAAATCGATAAGAAGAAATAGAAAATTTTCTTTAATAAAATAAGGTGCCTTAAGAATAAATTTCTGCAGAACTTTCAAACGATTAGGAGCAAGATAAAATTGTGAAAGAAATCGTTTAACATCTAGTAGCTTTAACTGAGAAAGCTTACAGTGAAGCAACAAACCCAGCTGAAGAAGTGAAGCAAGAAAATTTTGAAGAAAAAAAAGAGCCTTAATAAAATGAAGAATAAGTTGAATAAAGTAAGTTGGGTTTTTATTAACCTTCTCTCATAGAGCTTATTGAAGAGAAGATGAGTTAAAATCCAGTGCTGCAAGATAAACCATTCAACCAGGTATAGTAGTTGGTGCAGAATAACTTAAAGAGATAGTACCATGAAATTACTAAGGCTCAAAGCAGAGAGAGATCAAAAAGTAGAGGTAGTAAAAAAAGTCATAATAAGAGAGAAATGAAAAATCAACAAAAGCTTGAATTTATCAAAGAATAAACTAAGACTTGAGAACTTAATACTCGTCGCAGTGCTAGAGATAAATCATTTACTTGCACTTATACAGAGCTTCCAGAGAGTGAAGAGACAATGCAAAGTTGGTTGAAGAAGGCATCAAGCGAGAGAAGGCACTTTAAAAGCGACATAAATCATAGAAATTCAGAGAGAAAACCAAGATTAAGAATATGAGATTTATCTTAATTTTTTAAAGAAATTCACCATATTCAAGTCTTTGCTATTAATAGCATATAGAGAATCGTGGAGGAATAGAAGCAGCAACACTCATTGTCTCACGTTTGAGACTGATTTTGCATATTCTGCAGGTTACCATCTTGCATAAACTACTCTTTCATCTTGCGTAAGTCAAGCAACTCACTTTCCATATTATCATGTTATTGCTTCAACTTTTTAGTTTACTGCAAGAATTCCTGCTTATCTTATTTCAAAGCATCTTCATAATCCTTTACCTCCTCTAACTATTCACGGGTTCTCTTTCTTTTAGATGAATCCTTAACGAGATTCTCAGCCTTACCTCGCTCAGCTACACAAGAAATTAAGAGAGAGTAAACTTACTGCTAAAGTTAAGGCATCTGCTGAGAGCGTCCACGAACTCGGGTCTCATTTCTATAACGAGATCTCTGTTTTACTCTAACTTTACTCTTCGTGAGAACATTGCATCATGAATCATCTAGGAGACACGTCGGTGTCTAGGGTGAAGAGCAAATCACAGATCCATTATCTGTCAAGGTGGACCCAATCTCGTTCATCAGGCAAGTATTACAGCAGTCTTTAAGACCCTCTTGCATAATCGAGAAAGTCTTAAACTGTAAGTCCATCGATTTAAGGCACTGCTGACACTTTTACTCCATCTCTCCTTACATACTATAATAACAGTTACAAGGGTAAGTTAATCGTTACATCTTTCTCCGCTCTAATGATTTACTTTAGGAAATAAATGTTGGTGGAATCTGCTTTGGGTAAGAAAGCGTGGCAGTCTTGGGCAAGAAAGTTGTATAGCTCTTTCTTACTTTTGCACTTCTGGGCGAGTTCTGAAACAATGATACCAGTAAGTTATTATTGGTTCATTAAACTTTAAAAGTTAAGTGCCTTACACCATTTTATATAGCTAAATTTTGATTCAGGAAGACACTGCTGTTACTAAAATAAGAGAGTGCTTTTCATAATAATGAAATCGCACCAGCACGATCCAATTTCCGCTAGCGGAATTCCAACCACCACCACCAGAATTCATTATTATTAAATTTAAGAATCCATTCATGGAATCATATTCTAAAAAACGACAGTCAAGACTGTCAGATTTCTTCAAGTTAGAAGATAAAGATTATGATGGTAATAGTTCAAGTGAAGAGCAGAGCTCTTCCAGTGGATCTGAAGATTCTTGCAATAATGCAGATTACATAACAACTAACATGCTTTACTAGAGAAACATAACTCTAGCAGATGTGACAATAGAAGAAGTAAGTGAAAAGGATATGATTTCATTATTCAATGAAATCGGGATAAAATCTCAGAGTTTGAAATCGATGGATTTATCATAGATCCTAAAGAAAAATATAGAGAAAGTACTAAAAAAGGAGCTAAAGAATCATTGCTTAATGATAGTTAAATTTAGACTCTTGGTTAACTAGTGTTAAAGCTTTATACTGAGTATAAGTAATCAGATTTAGAACCTTAAAGTATGATAGATTGTGATTAAGATTTTGATTTATAAGCTCTTGAAGCCAAAGTTATAGAGAATCATAAAATAAAAGATTAATTTCCGATTTTTGGTTAGCATACTTAATTAAATGCAATAGTGCCTCGTAGAGTACAAAAATAGTTAAGAAAGGAGAAATAATTATAAGAGAAGGAACTTAAACTTGCAGAGGAATCTCTTAGATTAAGAAATTCAGAAAAGTTAACTTATTTCTAGATAATGGATAGACTTGGTATATCATACTATAAATTAAGAAGGTACTTAAAAAGTCCAGTAAAGAAAGCTTAATTCTGGAATCTAAAATAAATTAATAGAGGCAAGTATAAAAAATTGCATAGCAGACCACGCACTCATATCGTTAATATGTTAATGTATAACACTTAACCAGTACAACTTTCTGATATACAGCAAAGTTTACAGAAGAATATATAGTTAAGGTGCAGCAAGTAAATGATTAGAAGATTCTTAAAAAATGAATTAATAATGACTTATAAATAAATCAAGTAGATTTCAACTTTGCATAATAGCAACAGTAGTAAGTTATAAAGATAGTATGCATCCCAGTAATTCGTGGAACACTTAAGTAAGGGTTGAAGAATTATCAATATTGATGAATCAACTCTTAATTAAACTGATTCAAGACACAGAGGTTGGACTGCACCTTATGTAAAAAATAGAGTTACAAATTCATAGAGACTAAAATAAATGAATTTAATTATTGGAGTTGCAAGTACAGGAGAGCTATACTATACAGTAAACTATGGAAGAACTAATTAGCACTTATTTATGTACTTTTTATGTAAACTAGTTAATGCATTGGATTCAGTTGACACTAGTTGGAGAGAAAATACTTTAATTCTACTCGATAATGCACCTTACCATAGATCATAAAATATAATGAATAAATACCTTGATTTGGCTTTGCCAATAATGTTTTTAGGGCCTTATCACTATAGAATTGCACATGTTGAATTAATGTATTCGTGGATTAAGAATAGAGATTTAAATCCATTAAATACTAGAGCTTAATCAAAGTAAAACTTTTTCTAAAACTGACATTTATTATAGAGGTTATTGGGCAGCTTTTATGAAAGAATTAGGAATGAATATAAGCAGAATTAATTAAAATTTAGTTAGACGCTATTTTTATCATGTATTAACAGCAGCCCTGGATTCTATATCCCTTAAAGATTTGTGACTGAATTTTAAGAATTTTCTAAGATTACTGCAATAGCAATATGTTAAATATTATTCTAAAAGTAATACTTAGTTTATAAAATTTTACATAATTATTGAGGTAAAATTTAGGAGTAATTCTAATAATAATAAATTAATTTCCTTCCAATTACATTTCTCTTTAACTAATTCTAATTTAATTTAATTAAAGTTACTCTTTCAATTCTTTGAATTAAGTAAATTTATCTTCACATATTGCTCATTTCGATTAATGAAATAGAGAAGTATGAAAGCAAAATTATAAAACTAATTTAATTTTTACTTTTATATAGATTAGTTCAATAAAATGAAAAATTATAAATACAGTAATAGATTATTGGATTTAGACATAAAATTTATACTATAATGATTTGACTAAATTATAAGTTCTTTATAAATTTAAATTAAATTAAACTTAAATTTTGAAAATATTTAGTAGATCTAAAGTATAAAAATGGTTAAAAGTCAAAAATATAATTAAAGATAAAGAAAATGATTAAGTATTAGTAAATATTTTAAAGCAAAAATATTTTGCGATTAATTTTAGATTTTCATTTTTAAGTTATTTTATCATTATTCTTTATCAATTTACACAAGAAAAAATGAGTATTCCATTTTGAATATTCAAACAACAAAAGATTCCTACAATAATTTTTAAGAATAAATAAAATTATAATAAAAAATATAAAAGAATAAGAAATTTTCGAGAGGAAAATTAAAGAGAATATTACCTCTATATTGCCCTAAAAACTGTTTAGTTTCTAAGATAACCACTAGCCTACTCGCTTTGTGTAGCAAATTGCTCATTTTAAAAACTAATTTTAAAATCAAATACAATTAAGAGGAAATAATTTACCTAGTTTTACTTAACACTCAAAAAATTTTAATTGAATTAAATTGAATTCAAAAATTAAAAATAAAGGCTTCTTAAATATTCAACCCTGATATTCTACTGTGAATTTATTTATTTTTAAAAATAAAGAGAGTGCAAAATGCACAATAAATTTTAAATTAAAAGCTAATAAAGCTGAAAATAAATGATTTTTTAAATATATAAATTAACTATGAGCTTAATGGATTCATGCTTAAATCCTCGTATTGTCGCCATGATGAGCTGGGCATACTAAGCTGGATAATTATTTTAATTAACGATCTTAGCAAAACTCGGCCAAGTTTGCTTTTTTATTTATAAGATCAATTAAATAATTATCTAGACAGTTGCACTAGAGATCTGGCACTTTACACTAATTTTAAATCATTTTTAATGAATTAAATTAAATTAAATTAAACCCTAATATTTATAAATAATTAAGTCTTGTCTACTTTTTACTTCCTAGTTAATTAATTTAACTATATCTATCTAAGCCAAATTTGCACTTTCTAAAAATAAATCTCTATAAATAAAATATATAATTTTGGCTAAGATTCAAATGCAAATCCATTTTCTTTGCAAATTAATTGCTTTAAAGCTTAAAAATAAAGGTAAGTATTAAATAAGTTGAATTTTAATAAGTTAAGTAAAGATTTATAAATTTTAATTATATATAAATGTAGAAATTAATCAACTTTCATTTATTTCCCTATTTTAACACTTTGTGGATAAATTAATTAATAAAATTAAAAATTTGAATTTAAAATAAATTTAAGAATAAAGTCTCAACCAAGAGTGTTTAAGAAATATAATAACTAAGCTTATAAATAATAAATAATTTGAATTTAAATTTAAATATAATTAAGGGAAGAAAAAATGCAAAATTAAATAGTTTAAATAATTAAGAACTAAAAGTTTCAAAGTATAAATATATAAAAATAAGATTAGGAATAATGATAAAAAGTTAAAATACTTTAAGTTGCATTTTATTTTTAAAGATTAAATTAATTATTATACTTTATTTT
This sequence comes from Oxytricha trifallax, assembly GCA_000711775.1. NCBI lineage: Eukaryota > Ciliophora > Spirotrichea > Sporadotrichida > Oxytrichidae > Oxytricha > Oxytricha trifallax. Next base: position 10,672 of record ARYC01008427.1, read on the forward strand.
TTACTGAGTAATTTAATCCTAAACTTTAATCATTAATAAATGGAATATTTAAATTGTGGTGAATAAAAAAGTGGATAAATAAGTGATAAAATTATAATAATTTGGGGGACAAATAATGTTATAAAGAGATATGTGAATGATAAAGAGTGTTGTGAGTGAAATAAATGATTTTTCACTAAGTTTTGAGAGTCCCCCGAGAATAAAAAATATATACTAAAAAGAGTCTGGGACTCTAGAGATAAAAATGAAATTGCTAAATTTCAAAACCCTAATTCCAAGAGTTTTAATTGAAAAATGAAAATAATGAATTTTTAGAGAGATAAAATTAAAACTAAAAGTGTAAATATATTTTACAAACTTACCAGGGAAAATTTAGACTGGCTCCCTAGATAGAAATTTAATCCTAGGAAATGATTAAATAAATTTGAATTTTAATATTCAAAATAAACCCTATGATCCTAGGAATATAATTAACTGACTTTTTTATTGAAAGTCAATGAAACCATCCCAGTTTTTTAATATAAAGGAAATGTTTGTGTAGATTTGTTAAATTATTATTATATTTATTATTAATTTATTATTATTATTATTGCTGTTGTTATTATTGCTGTTATTATTATTATTGCTGTTAATTTTAATTCTAAAAATCTCCATAAATCTAAATCTTATAATATCTTTATATTTTATTTAAAATCCATTTTTTATAACTTGATTTTTGAAAATAACTCAAACTTAGGGGAAAAATTAAAGGAGCTTAATTTTTAATTAAATTAAATTAATTTTTATTTTTAAATTGCTTTTATAAGAAAATGTCTGCCTTAAAATATAGAACAATATTCTCTCTATAAAACAGCATAAAGCTAACTAAAATTAGAAAAAATATAAAGTAAATTAGGGTGCCTGTATCACAGAAGTGAATTGAATACATTAAATTTAAGTATTTTACACTAAAATCACACACGAATTGAGTGAATAATATAAAATGAATTTAATTTATTATATAGTAAATAAAGTGTCTCTACAATAATTACGATGTAACAAACATCATTGTTTGCGAATAACGCAATTTTGAGTGCAAAAATTATGAAAAACTTAGAATTACAGAAAATAAAATGCATGGATCGATAGAGCTCGAGCTGCTCTACAAAGTGCACACAAAGCGCACTAAAGTTAGTGGCGTGTGCGTGAGTTGCGTTGAAAAAAAGGAAAGTGCAATAGGCCTCGCAAATTAATCACTTTTTGATTTCCATTATAAGTTTAATTATTAAAGTAGTAATTATTAATTAATAAAAATCAAACTTAATTCAAATGTGGAGGTAAAACCGCATCACTCCCTAAATAGTGTGAACGGTAAAACTTTTCAACTAATCGGTCAATAGGGTACAAACCCCATATATTCTTGATCAGCATCTCAAACTCTATAAGACTGGTAAGTATGGCATCGAAATAAAATTATGAATTTTTTCCCAACTTCACCGTACTTGCATTCTCTGAATCGCCTCCCTCAAATCAAGTTAAAATCTGTCCTTTTAAATTTCCTTATTTATCGATATATTTAAAACTTTTTATCAACTTATAAATTCTATGTGTACATACGTATTGGGGTTTATATATATATATCTATATATTGACTTTTAAGGCTTGAATCAATTTATCTCTATTTATATTTAACTCAAATATTCTTATAAATCTAGATTATAATTTCAATATCTATAATAAAAAATTACAATTAATTTTTTAATCTTAAAATTAAAATTTATAATTATTAAATTGATTATTTTAGTGAAAAAATACAACAATTTTAATCATTAGAAGTTTCTTAAATGGTAAGAAAGAATCGTAAGATAATTGGATATAAAGTAAGTGAAATCTTAATATCAAACACATCAAAGCAATTTATGTTCAGTTTGGAGAATAAACATATAAAACACCAATGCTATTATTTACAAAACTTGGGTGACGATAATAATTAATAAAGATAGATAAAATTATTATTAAAATTTGGTAGCTTTAGTAATTTAAAAGAGAGGCCTGTAGTAGAAGTAAGATAAAATTTTTGAAAATTAAGTAGAATTCAATTTTAAATAAAGAATTTGAATTTAATGGTTTTAAAATGAATTTAGTCAGATTACTATACATGGTTCCATTCACAAATATTGAGATTTGATTGAGAGATATATCAATAAGCTTTAAATGAAAAACCTCAAGATATTTTGACTCTCTCAACCTAATTTATATCTGCAAATTTAAACTAATCTGAAGTCAATACATTTGAAAACTTAACCTCCTCGAACCTCAATGAGCTTATAAGCCCATTCTTAATTTAAAACTTATAAGCCCTCTTTGATGCCCCATTTATGCATATCCTTAATTGAATTAATATAAATAAAAAAAAATTTATATAATTAGTTAAATTGTAATAAATTTATCATTAATTTAATTTCTCTATAAAGAATAGCTTTAATACTGGTCCATTTTTAATTTTAAATAATATTATTAAAATAAATCCCATGATTTATTTTAATAATTAAGAAAGTATTAAAATGGAGCATATAAGCCCTTCTATAAACCCTGAATTAAGAATGGGGGCTTATAGACTAAATGAGGCTTGAAGTGGGCAATATTTCAATGTCAATAACTAATTTATGAGAAATCCCGAAGTTGTAAGTATGCGAAGCAAGTCAGAATATCTTGGGTAAATTCATACTTAGGGCAATTATTTATCGTAAAACAAATAGCTACCTTGGTGCATTTACTTATGCATTTTTAATTATGTATCTAGTTTTAAAGTCCATTATATTCATATTCTTAATTGAATATTGAATTCCATTTATTTTTCAAAAATTTTAGCTTAGTTGTAGTATAGGCATTTGTACTAAAGCTACCAAAATGAAGAGATCCCCCATTTAATTATCATGACTTTCTCAAACCCTATAATAATACTTTTCAAATCCAATTCAACCCCTAAATCCTTCAAATGAACCCCCCCCCCTCGTTGTCGATATTCGTACCTCTTACAGCTGTTAATAAGTCTCAGAGAGTTGGCGGAGGACCCAACTGAGGATCTACTACTCGATAATCTAGAATTTGACAGTCTCCTGCTCTCAAAGACATCTTTCAAACAGAGCTTAAACGAGCTCATGAGTAACATTAAGGTCGTGAATAGAAACCAGGAGGCCCTCTGATGAGTGGTTAGCTGCATTCTGGGTACACGATCCACGCGTTGCTATGTGTCTGTAGAGCAAGAGACCTAGAATGAGATTAAAAACACGAGGAAGGAAGAGGGCGGCCGCCATATTGGTGGCTCTCATGATGATGATTCAACTCATTACCAAACCATGGGCGACTTCTTGGATCCTACTTTAGATGCTTATTCTCCTCTCACCAGATAAGAATGCAATCATGAGTATTCAATTCTATATGTAGGGAAGGAGCACAACGTAACCTATTACTCAAGTTAAGTGATCAGGGAGCGAGTCCCAGCAATTATCTCAGGAACTTCTGTTACCCAGTTACCGTTGGCTCAGAGCCGCCAAGCCCTTCAAGCCAATGGGGAGTCATATATTGAAAAATAGCTGAGCCCCACTAATCACTAAGACAACAAACAAACAACATTAAAAGAAGCATATGTAACAGAGCCCTTACTGTCAAATTAGCAACCATAGCTGGCTGCACCAAATAAATTTCGAAAAAAAGGAAGATTCCGACATGGGTGTCTTGGCGTACACTATATGCCTCTTGTGCAAAAGCTATAAGCTCGAATGTAATAGCACTGGACTCTTGTGCGTTCCGCCTAGCTAAATCTATATTGTTCCAGTGCAAAAGCTATTCAATTTAAATCCTATGATTCAAGATTCTAGGCAGCCTGCTCTTTATCCGTGCTACAAGTCTCTTTGGCGACCGGGCTGGTGAAAAATTACCCATGAGGAGTAGAGAAGATACCTAAATAGCTTAAAGAGATAATGGGTCCAACAACAATTTTCAGAAAATTTTGAATATTCCATAATCTTAACAATATATGGTATCATTAATGACTCCTTTTATCGAAAATGAAAGCAGCTGGCTGTGCAGGGATTTTTAAGTCACTAGAAAAAACTCTGCTCTCTCGATTGAGGTACTATTCAACTATGGTTTATTCTGTGAAAAGGTCCAATTCGCCTACAACATTACAACATGGTGTGATGAAAAAAATTCAGCAGAAAAACCCGATGTGAAAATCTCGCAAGCCTACTTTTACGACCTGCCAGTAAAGAGCAATGAACGTTATCGACCAGGACTATCACTCTGAGGCGATGATCGCTCTCGACTGGGCCTGCTTGGAGGCAAAATCTACGCGCTTGGTTGTAATTTGGCAGACCTTTCAGACTACTGTGGAGAATGATAGGAAAAATAAGGGCATCAAGTACAATCAAAACGATCACAAGAAGGAAGTGGGAGCGCTCATGAAGCAGAGAAGGAATAGCCTCGTTGGCCGATTGGGTAAGGAATTGGTAAAGCTCATGATGAGCTCTCGCCACATCCCCCTGAAGTTTATGCTTAAGTTTAAGGTTGCTCTCACAAAACTACCGCGGAGTCATTGACTGGTGAAGCAAAGAAATTCAGACCTATGGATGAAGCAAGCGACGATTACAATGATTTGGACAAAGAGTGGAAGAAACAACTGAAGACTTTGAGAGAGAGAGATTAGCAAATTTGAGAAGTGACTTAAATGGTAAGAGTTAAATGTAGTTTTATTTGAATTAATTTCTATCGTCACCCAAGTTTATAAATAATAGGATTGGGGTTTTACTTATAAAAAGAAAACTCTTTTAGAAATTTAATAACATTAATAATAATATTATATAATATGTCAAAACTCCTTAAACTTATCATTTAGATATATCTCTACAACTTGAAAAGATCACTTAGAGCAGACTTAATGAATGGCTGTTCATTTGATAATGCAAGCAAGGGTTAAGGCACTTAAGAAAACCTGGATATGTTAGCTTTCGATTTAAAACGAACAGTCACTCAAGAAATTGGAGACATACATCTTCCTAGTTAAAGAACAAGAGTAAATTTATTGTAAATGTTTTTGATAATTATCCATCATGATGAATAATAAATTTAGTAGTATTTATAACATAAGTTATTATTTTATCTGTTTGTGTGGATTTGCATAGCAACTTACAAGGACTGATAGGGACACTCAGAAAACTAATTGAAACTGAGCAGTATCATGCAAAGACCGTAGAGCAAGTAGTCTGGAGATCGGTAGTGAAAGTTAAGCAGTCTAGATAATCAATTGAATTAGTCTCATAATCACATTAAACTTGCAACAAACAATGTTTTCAACCAATTCTGCAATAGAGAAACTGTTAGATTAATATTTAATAAAAAAGAGGATTTAATAAATAAAAAATTACAGGTAACACTAAGTGAAATGTAACTGATATGAGTGGTTTATAGTTGAGTCATATGAAGCCTGCCTTGGTAAAATCTAAAACTGTAAAAAGAAATTGTCTTCAGTAATATACCAATCATCAACAACAGCAATAACAATATCGCTAGTTAAATGTAATTAAGAGATATATGTTTAAAGTTATTCGAATTAATTACATAATTTTATAATTTTTATTAGCTTTATTCGCTTTACTATCTATATAGATATTTAAAATTAAATTTATAACGAAATAATAAAATGAATGGTTTCTATTTAGAAGTAAAATATTATTATAATTAAAGAGTTTAATTGGGGTTTGTCTAGTGAGTCCTATCATGCGATGAAATCATATCGCTTAATGATAGGTTAAGCAGGCTTGGAATCACTAGTAAAGATAGTTTAAACAAGATCGTTTAAATATTCAATCTTCAACTGTCACCAAACTGTATTTTATCTTTTACTCTGTGTTCTTTAATATATTATTTAATATATAAATTAATAAAATTAAAGAGATTGATTGTTAACCAATAATTATAGTTTGTGACTAATACATATCCAGTAATTATATCTATAGCAGAATGCTTGAAAATGACTAGGATTTCGACAGATTAGATACTATGAGACAGAGTAATGCTCGTTAATGCTTCAAGCGCTAAGAGTAATGCCTGTTAAATAGAGATAACTTGCTTTAATTTAATTAAACTCAACTGCTAAAGGGAGTTGAAGCATTTAATTATTGTGTCACCCGTTTAATGCGATGATTTGTTAACAGCAATTCAATTTGTATTTAAGGTAGCTCATTCTCTAATTAAAATGATTTAATATTAAAATATTAAATAATATTATAATCTTCACTAAAATCTAATGGTAAAACAATCTTTTAACTCTGATATACCATCAGCTACTTAGATTTTGAAAGCAGTAGTGGCTTTGAAAGTTTAAATAAAGACAATCCAGCATTTTGTAAACATTAAAATCCTCCCAGTAACATATCATTAAGCTCAGATGAATGTGAATATGCTGTAGGATAATGCTTGACTATATGAAGGATTTAGTCACATCCACAGCTTCGCTCTTAAATATTGATGAAGAATTGCTTTCAAATCAATTGATAATTATAATTATACTTCTTTTATCAATATTGTCATAAAATAGTACAATTATATTTGTTAGTAGAAATGAAATTGATTTCAGGAATAAACAATTATAATTACAGCTGTAGTCTGTTCCAAAGAAGCTTGAAATTTAAAAATGAACTACACTGGAGGGCTTGTGTTTTCAGTTGAATTGGACTATGCAATTGGAACAATTTTTGAGTCAAGTGCAGCATTGAGATATATAAATTTTAAAGCTGGATAAAAACAGTATCCTAGCTCCATTTGAGTTTGGTAGCAAGATCAAATTCAAAATATCAAGCTTCTCTTTATTTTTATACTCTATTGATAGACTATAATAAAAGCTAAAGTTTGCTGAAAGGTTATAAAAATATTATACTATTATAGAAAAAATATATTATATTGTATAAGCAAGCAACATATAGATACTGGGCTTAACATGTATTCGTCCCTTAAGAGCAAGTGCTTTTCAAGAAAATGTAAAAGTGCCTAGCTTAATTAGATTACCAGGCCAAAGAAATCATGCAATAGTAGCTTCGCAAGTAGTGGTGACCACTAACAATAAAATATCAATGAATAGGAGTTCTAGATGTTAATTAACCTAGATCTAGCTGAAATAGCTAAGAATAAAGTATCTTTAAGTGATTATAACCAAACCAGCAAATGGATGATGTTTATTAATTAATAGAGTAAACAAATTATTCAGTTGTTTAAACGCAAGTTATGATTTTCGCTTTATTTCATTCACGAATCAAATTAGTTTTCCATTCAATCAAATTAGAATTAATATCTACTAATTATTTCAATAATTTTTTTAATAAATATAGAAAATACTTTTATAAACTAATGTAATTGAATTAGGCAGCTTAAATAAAAAATATTCAAGAAATAATTATTATACAATTATATATTAAAGCATCTTAAAAAATAATTTATTTATGATGAGAAAGCTACAATTAACCTTAATATTTTAATAATACTCAAGGATTTAATTGAAGTGTACGAGTAGAGATAAAATATCAAATAACATGTAAATAAATAGCATCCAAATAAGTTATACTTTATAATTAAATATACTAAAAATTATTTTTTACTCCATTCTTTTTAAAATAAGTTTAGGAAATTAATATAGTTACTTTGGAAACAAACAAATACAATTACACACTTTCTATAAATTTTTGATCAGTCAAAATATGACTAATTGCTGTATATCAGGTTATTTTCCCTTTAATAAGGTTTATCAGTATACACTTTAAAACTATATATTCAACATTCAGAAACAGATTGTAAAGCGATTACTAACAATTCTAAAGAAATACAGGCTTGTTTATTGTCTATGTAAGCGACCTTAATTAATCATCAATTTTACCCATATCAAATTTTGATAAATTAAAAATCTCTGGGCTTTCCAGCTGAAATTACTTCTAGAAGTCTAAGAATATATAGCACTTTGCTTTTCATATGTGAAATTAATGAATTGTCTCTTAATTTTAATGCTCTATGTTTGATTATGCCTTAGTAATTTTTTATTTCAGAGGTATAGATTAGATAAAGACTTTGTTTTTTAATTCAGAAATCGAATTAATTTCAGTATTGCACAAATTGTAAGATTTAATATATTTTAAAAAGGCCTGACCAAGGGCATTCTTTTAAAAATGAAGGAAGAATGAGATTGAGATTAAAGATATTTGGGATCAAGATAATGAATTCATCTTCATTTTCCTTTGTCATTTATCCAGTTTCCTTTGCATATTTACTGATCATAGGTCATTTTACAATATTATCAAGTGAAAACTGCGTTTCTTTTGAGATAAATAACTCTTCTTTATATTCTGACTACGAATTTCTTTGATTAGCTGATATTATTTCAACAATCTCCAATTATTGAGATCAGACTTATTCTATTTACTAAACCTTTTATAATTCCTGAGTCACTCCATTCCGTGGATTCAAGACTTTCTAGCATCTCTTACTTTGTCTTTCACATTAAATATAGCATCTTGAACCTTCAAAAATATTACTTTACTCATAAAGTTACTCCTCTAATGATTTTTTTGCGAAGCTGAGTTATGTTTAGGTAGCAGATACACACGAATTGATAAATATATATATATATAGTACTCTTTCAGCTTATGGGTATACACCAGAACCATAAAGCAAAATAATTAGATAAATATGAAAATCCATTTAATCAAAATGTAGCAAGAAAAAATTAAGTTGCCAAAGTATGGACCCTTCATTAATGACTCCTGATGAGTATAGATATTGTCAAAGAAAGTCACTGTATATTAAAATCTTCAAATGTAAAGATTAGTTTAATGAAGGCTGACAATGTTTAGTTGGTATTAGTGTTTAAATATATAAATAAAATACCTGTGCTTCCATTTATTTTTTTCTAAATTACTATAGGGATTTGATATATCCTATTAAACAAATTTTTTGAGCATATTTGCTAAAAGAGACCTTGACAATAGCACTAGCGATATTTAGATTTGAGAGGTTTGTAGGTATTGATTGTTCCCTTAATGCTAGATATTACTTAATTATTTTAAGGATTTAATATATTATGATTAGTATAAAAGCCAGTAAAATTGAAGGTTAATAGCTAATTATCAATAAAAATTCATTATAAAAATCAATATTGACCATTCAAAACCCCAAAACCCTTTCAGTAGTTTGATTGAGTTTTTGATTGATAAAAGTAGACTATTAGTGCATACTTTATTAGGGTTTTAATAGGGTTTATGTAGGGGTTTAATGTTTAAATATTAGTATTTTAAGTGATTATATGCGAGGTTTGGGTTCAGTTTATGACAGTGAGTATATAGGTTTATTGTTTAAGTTGCGATATGGATGTGATAAATATAATGAATAACTCAAGCCTGTTCTGAATTATACGTCTATAGCAAGGCTACTCCATAAATCTCCAGAACTGTGAGGTCTCACTGTCTATTAGCATTGAATTTAAAGAGATAGCATCTTAATTCAAAGCCTAAGAGACCTTTAAAATTTTAGCAGCATCATATCGATTATCTAATTAATGATAAGACTCTTAAATACTGGGCTCACTTCTCTCTGGCCTAGAGAGCTGTGATGTTTCATCGCCAATATCCTGAGCTTCACATCTGCTTTATCTATAGCAAACATATATAAAAAGAATGGAATATCTTAAAAGACACTCAATGGCATTAAGAGAGTGATTGACTTTAATGTTCCATTTTATAAGGATAATTTAAATTATATATTCGATTAAATGCAGAGGTCTTAACAGCATAATATAAAGTTCATACACGCAGATGAAGCTGTATTTACATTCAATACATTTATATCAAGGTCTTGGTACAAGAGGTATAGTAATATAGAAGTTTATGACTAAAAAGTTAATATATAAACTCATGCAATCCTTGGTGGAATCAGTGAAGATAGTGGCCTAGAGA